>JAHWXV010231045.1:0-22625 GCA_024586415.1 Phrixothrix hirtus | reverse complement strand
AGTAAATATTGCATTTTTTTGTATTATTTGAATTTCATAGTAATTTCGAAATTTTGGCATGTATTTAATTGACTGGTCAAATTGGACACAGCAATATGTACATACATATGTACGTGTTTTACCTTACAAACCTATATTTTTTTCTTGCTGTTTCAAACGACATGGATTAAAAAGACAACAACTCATTATATTTCTAACAAAATTTTGTGAAATTATAAAGCCAGGATAATTAATTGTCACCCTGTTATATTTTTCTCTTAATTATTGAAGAGTCGATAACGACAAAATATAGAAGCTTTGGTGTTCAGATATCAGATAGCGATCAAAAGAGGTTTGCAATTTTTCAATATAACTGGTAGAAAAAATTAAAAATATGACAGATAAGTATAACATCACAAAATATTTCCCATTTGGTACTTTAAATGGGTAAGATTTTGAAAACAGAGATTAAAAATGTGTTTATGGCGTATCTGCTATTTCATTTAATATATATTTGTTAAGTTAGGATTTTCATGTTCGTATTTTATTATTAATTAATCTACACCTTCGGCGTATTTCATATTTCTTTTAATTTGTGTTTGTTATATTTCGTCTTACTGTTATCAAATAGCTACATACATGGGGAAAAATTCCTGAATTTTCATCTGTCATGCGTGGTAGATTAGGATTTAGCTCGGTGAACCTCCTTTTTGTTTCGTTGTGCCGCAAATCTAAATAAAGTAAATTTTAGTATTTGCATTAAACACTTTGCATCTTAAATAAGTCATACGTATTTCAAATAAAACTGACTTAGCACGTTAATTCGAATAGTTGCAGTTCATAAGTAAAACCGATTTAGGTGTCATATCATAGAATTTAAAACTTTTAAATGACCTTGTTAATTTTATAAGAAACTCTACAGATTTAGGTATAGCAAATATTTATACTAATTTGAGAGAAATTAAGAAGGGCGTCAAGTGCCATTACAAAATATAAACTATTCTATTTAAAATAGGTGACTTAATTTGAATTAAAGATCATGAAGTTCGATCTAGTTTCGGTTTTTATGTACGAAGCGAGTCCAGAAACTAAGAATTGACTGGGTGTAAAAAAGTACAGAAATGGCTTGTATAGATATTTTTATCGTCAACAGTTACTGACATAGAAACACTATTTTTCTACGTAGTCGCCATATTTATTGAAACATTTGTCGTATCGCAACACAATTTTTTGTATTCTTTGGATATGCATGATCTTTTCTTAATTATTACATTATAAAATTTATAGTACCTTTAATGCTTTCATTTAATACACCTTTGTATCAATTTATTGTAACTGCTGCAAGTAGGATCAGATTACTGCCTGGTTAGACTTAAACTAAATTCATGAATCAGCAATTTTGCGGGAATTATGACTGTTGCAGAAAATGTAAAAAACTGAAAGGTTAGACACGAGTTCCTAATCGGTGTCTCTTGTTCTATACTATAAAAACTCCAAGCATATCAAAAGGGTAATTTTATGCGTAAGTCAACGTTTTGATAGATAGATTTTTATTTATAGTAATATCAAACGCGAACTTGTAAGAGCGCTTGTAAATTTGTTTGCCTTTATAATAATTATTTGATGATACTCCGTATATCATGTAACATATAGATAATATTCCACTATTGCTTAAACTTAATTAAATTAAAATCTGTGGGCTATTCCTGTTTTATAGAGTTAAAAATTCTAAAAATATTTAAAAATATTTCGAACTATTTTGCAATGATAATAAAAGTTCTTACGTTTTAAATAGAATTTATTTAATTAGTTCAAAAGAAATGTGAAATTTTAAACATATTATATCACTCTAGAAAAGTCCAAAATATATTACACTTCAAGAGAGTCGAAAGGGCTCTGACCTTTATTTTGTAATCAGTTTAGGCAACTTTTAATACCCGTGTCCTTGTTTTCTGCAGACCGTTTTACAACACCATTTAGTGTCGTGATTCGTTTTCCCTTGTAAATTGAAAGCAAAATTGAGCTAAGGTGAGATTCTTATTTTAGCTACAGTTGTAACAACATGTGCTAAATTTAAGTAGAGACTGAAGTATAATTACCAACATAGGTTCCGTGATGGATTAATAAATTGAAATATTTTTTATTCTAAATTAATGTGATTGCTTTAATTGTAGTGTAAAATTATATGGGAAAATTATTGTACCAATAGAAGGTAATTTTTAAGTTCAGAACCTTCGTGTATTTGATTGATACCGTAACAAATCCAGCTTAAGTGACCCACTTCCATTATTGGGAATTATAAATAGACCTAATGGAAGTTTAACGCAAATTCAATTTCAGTTAGGATCCTCAGTCCAGTTATTACTGTGAGCTTTCAATATCAATAAACATTACAAAGTTATCACAAAGTCTATTTACAAACATTTTGTATCATGGTTCATGAACGCATGTATACAGGCAGTAGTGTGCTCTATACTTCGAGAATTACAAACGAATTTGTTTGACTAATGTATATTTTACTAATTGTTATAATTAAACTTTGCAATTTTAAATTTAAGTTCTTATGTAAATTAGTAGCCAATTTTAATACTACTGAATTAATATTGATTGAAACTAGATCTAAATTTTTAAATTCTATTTTATATATATTTTTAGAATTGATTTTATTGCATTATACCATTATTTTATTTATGAATATTACGTTGATTTTTAGGGAAAACTTTTTTGTAATATGGAAATTCAGCGGTTAATTGCACACCATTGTGTAGCTAAATGATCATTATGACTTTAAATATTCCATCAACTTGAGTCATTTGGAACTATAAAGTCTACTTCAAAGTATCGTCATGTGAATTAGCACCTTTTCGATTTTTGACCGTTTTACCTTCGCCTATCAGCGCATAAGTACTTACATAAAAAGTAATCCCTATGTACAATGTTTCGAAGTCATATTTATGATTCATGAGTTGAAGATTGTGTCCCCTTGAAGGGTAGGATTATTGCTGAAGTGGAAATGTAAACCGGTCAGTTACCAGCTTCAAATCAGATAACTGTGTATTCGTTAGTTGTAAAATTAAATACTAAAATGTTAAAGTCGTTTTTATTACATCACCACACTTAAATCAGAGAAAATAAAACGGGCTATCTTCAGCCCTCAAACAGTAGCTTTGGAACATGTCTGTTCGTTTGTTGGTCTCGCGACCTTGTATGTTCCACGGTATTGACATTTTCTCCCTGAGAAGGTGCATACCGCCATCTCATCAAGTTACACATTGACAAATCTAAATTTGTACATTATTGACAAATTATTAAAAACTCATTTTCTCAGCTCAGATTTTCCTTTAATTAGTAGTAAGCTAAATTACTTTTAGTAAACCATATTACGACTTCGTTTCTTCTTTTCGTTCGTTTCTACATAAAATTCTTTCAAGTGGAGTTATTCGACTTTTCTTAAGTTTCACTGTAGATTTGAGCAATTTTAAAGTCGAAGTAAACTGAAATAAAAATCCTGTTTTATAACTAGAATTGCCAATAATGTATCTTTTGGTGATATTCTAGAAGTTGATTTAGTTGATCGACAAAGCTACACCCAAGTTCAATCTATAGATTAATGATGTGGCAGATAATTTTACACCAATTTCTTTGACCTTTTAGGAGCTGTCTTAATTTTAAATTATTTATCAGAAATGCTATTATTGTTTCTGTACTTCTTGCCGTCTTTGAAATTTGTTCTCAAGGCCGTAAAATATTCTTCACGTTTGTTCTCGTGAATTAGTCATAACTTTGTTATTTATAATTTATTAAATTCTTCCAATTTTGTAATATTAATGGGTATAACTTGCAGTTACGTGTGCGGTTTATATTTAGCTATGCAAAATATGTCTTAAAAGCAGTAAAAGAGAAAGTGTTTTAGGTTCGCTACAGGTTGACAGCAGAGGCCTGGTCCAGGTTCCTTCATGTCAGTTGAGTTTAGGTAATGACCTGGACATCTAACTGTAAATAAACTTTACTTTAAAGCTTTATATTTAGGTTTGGTGAGGTGTGACTTCCGTTGAGTAGAAGAGATAGTAATTAATAATTAACAAAAATTCAACATGTATTTACAGGTATTAAAGTAAAAGTAAATCCGCTTAAATAAATTAACTGAAGCCATTTATCATAAAGTGGCGATGATTGTATTTCCTTGAACGATATAACAATTTGTAATAAATTTTTATGAATCATTTATTTTATGTGTAAGAATCATTTAATTTCATTAACAAAATTTAATCTTTTTTACTTCGATATGCCAGGGCTGAATTAGTTTCAGGGTATCGAGAAGGTACCAGCAGGTGAGATTCCGGTTTATATGTTGTAACGTGTGAAAATTTCTATTATCCATAATCAACTAAAAATTTTATATCTATACCTCGTTGTGAAATTTGATCATATGATTATGGAGCAGTCGTGTTTAAGGCGCTATATGAAGCACATGTCATCTAGTGATAATAATGCAATTCAAATAGGAAGCACTTCGTTTACCAAAAATGTCTAAGAAGTTTTCTTAACAAATGTATAGCCTGAGTTTAAGATCAAATTTAACTATGTGTACAGTTTTCATAGTTAATTTGGCGGCGCAGTTTTCACCAGAAATCCACCAATTACTTTTAGTTAACAAAACCTATTTATTAACTTGACGCATAGGTATGAAAAGAAAATGTAACTATTTACTACCCTTTTAATATTTATCTTTCTATATTTGACATATATCCAATTTAAGATGAAAGGTTTCGATGATATCTAAATAAATAATCCCCCCGAAAACGCACAGGTCAGTTGAAATTTGAGAAGTATATATAAGAATTCAACATTCCACTTCATAAAAGATTCCAATGTGTGACTTATTTGGAAAACTGAGACGTTTTAGTGCTACTTCATTCAGTTATAACGGAAATTGATGTTTCGCGTTTCCTTGAAAATTTTGTCTTTTGCTATATTTGCTGCATTAAAATGATTTATATTATAGAAATTTATTTGAGAGAAACAATTTATTAAGTTTATATAGTACATTTTAGTATACTATAGCTGTTTATGACTGTTTTTGTCTTTGGAGAAAATTAATTTGATGTCTACTATGGTAAGCCTGTAAATATAATATGCAGATACGATTTACAATAAATTTTATAAAAATATTAGATTTTAACATGGACAAATTTTCTATTTTTTATATATGTGTATATTATGGAACTAGTATATTTTATAATTTCTTAGTTTCTCGGAAATCATTTTATGAATTTGTTTGGTATAATGTACATTCATTATGATAATGAAGTTAGTAAATGATTGCTTATAGGACAATCTCTATGGGTAGGGTGTTTCGCTTGGAAGAATAAATAACATTTAAGCAATTCTGAAGGATCGGAAATGTGACTACGTTTTTATCAGATAGGCAAATCGTTTCAATACTGAATAGTAGTTTGTCTATGAGATAGTTATCTAGACTGGTTACCTAGTTATGCTTAGCCCTAACTTTTACTAAAAGCGAAATAAACTTTACCCCAGATCGTCAAAATCATGGCAGGCGGTAAGGATGAAGTGGGACAGACCTGTCGCGATAAGATCTAGAACTAGACCGTCAGATTCTATAGGAATATATGCGAAGGAGAAGGTAGTCGTTCATGAAATCAACTATAGGCGATTAGATGCTTTGTATGTTAATGCAAAGAAGAACAAGAGTAGGGGTTTGAAGTCTATGAGATAGAGAGTATTGATTCTTGCTCGAGTGAAGAAGTACGAGAACATGGCTCACAAATCAAGTAACTCATTCTAAATAAGCTAAAAAGAACGTGTGAAGTAATATGCGTTAGTGTCAGCGTGAAAAATTAGTTTAAGAAGAGGGTAATCTTGCTAGGAGATTTAAATGAATGGCGATGTCTAAGAAGATACTGGGCGGCCAGTGAAAGACTGAAGGGTTTGAAACAGTAATAACTTTCTTAATTTTACTATTTCTTATTTATTTTTTGTAGATCATCCCTTGGAGGTTAGAATGGCCACGTGTGATGTCCAGCAAAGAGCAAAATTCTATGAATTTTTTTTCTATTTCCATGAAAGGTAAATTATTTTGGCTCCGAGAAAATACCCGTAACATCTTTATGTCAGAATATATCCTAAAGGTAACATCGTTTGAAACCTAATCGCCCAGTATGAAAGAACGGGATCGCCTGTCGATCTTCCAGAAAAGGTCTTAATCGTACTGTGCGCAATAAAGGAGCGGCGGCAGCTATACGGTAAAGTGTTTTTGAGTACCCTTTTTCCTCTACCCGTCATCACCCTGCTCAACTAGATAACGCCAAAACATTGCCTCAGAAGAACCTGAAACTGGATTTAAAACTGTTTTCATAAATGATCTAAATGGTGCAAGCTTTAATATATCGGCTTACTTAGCAGTACCTATAATATACCGTCCGATTTTGGCAGCTAGCTAGACAAAACTACCACATTTTGAACAACTTTATATTGAGTAATGGCCCTATTATCCTATAAACAGCTACAATAATAAAAAAAAACTGCTGATTTTGCACTACTTCAAATCGCAAGGCATTGTGTCAGCATTAGCTGTATTCCCCAAAAGTGCACTGCTTTGTGTGGTGTCATGGATGATGCAGCTATCTGCCCCTATTTCTTTGGAAATGAGAAAGTTGAGCCATAAAAATGTAATGGTTCCCAGTATAGGACAATGCTTGAAAAATTTTTAGGTCCAGCGGTCGAATATAATCAATCGCGCTATTGAACGCAAGTGGGTCGACTAGGTTACATATAACGAGAAATTACGTGAGTTAATGAAAGCTGCGATACTGATTGGAGGAACAGAAGGTGGAGCTGAAAATATCAAAACGAAGCAAATGCAGGTAAGGGCGACAGTTGCAGAAACATATCTAGCTTGTAAGAGGTAAAAGATATTATCAGTTTCTAAAGGATGGGAAAGTGACATACGTATATGGAATCAGAAGCGAGATGGCGAAGTGTTGTTATATATTCTATGTATAAAGGTGTGTTTTTTCAATTCTGGTTCAGATTTTCCAATGTTCCCCAATATCAAAAAGTGCTGCTGTCGTAGCTATAGTTAAGGAACGTGTTTCTGCAGAAATTAAAGAAGATAATCTTGTGATAAATTATTTGGTAAATTCCTATTGTCAGAGTACGTACCACTGCTGAAAATAATAAAATCTGGGACGTTTTTTATACAGCAGTTAGTAGGGAATGGTACGACCATGAAGAAAATTGTGCTTAGAGTATTTATAGATTTAAAAAGAACGCATGATATGGTAGAAATGGATAACATGACGGAAGAGGTTGAAAGGAACAGCGCAGATAAATACCGTTGAACTCAACGGAATCTATTTACGAAGAATGCACATCATGCGTAAGAGTAGGTATTTTGTTAAAAGCCGGTGTAAGGCAAAGATGTGCGGTGTCTCCATGTAACTTCAACGTGATTATGGATAAATGTACCACCGCTATGTGGGAGAGATCAAATGGTGTTAACCTGGGTGAAGTAACTGTAACTGTAATGATATATGCTAATGATGCAGTCTTGTTTAAAACCGCAGATGAATGAGATACGAAGAAGCGAGAAATTGAAAATGAATATGGAAAAACTAACGGCACTAGCTTTTAATATAAATAATTTTACTGAAATCATATGATTTATAATTAATGATAAGATAATTAAATAGATAAGGTAATGTTATTGTTATACGAAGTTATTCTACATAGTTTGGTAGAATGACTTCGATTGATGGTGGATGTACAGGGATATTGAAAAATAATCAAATGCAGATAAGATGATGGTTGACAATTGAGGGCCAATAAATAGGAATGATTGAGTATAAATGCGAAGTCTGCTGTGTTCTGGTACTAGATGCAAACTAGACGAATCTAAAAGGACATCTTCGCAAAATAAATACAATGGGAATGAGCTTTTAAGCAGTGTGCAATAAGACACTGAGAGATAAAGTTACGAATTTTTAAGCGAAACAAGTGTGTGACGTGCAAAAATCCCTATTTGAAGTGTACGAGAGAAGCACTCGAAGAAGATTTGTACCAATTGAGCGAATTAATAGAAACTGAATGACAAAAATGATTTATGTAAACGAAATAAATGGTACGCAAGGACGAAGTGGACTGAGAAAGCGCTGGTTGTGTGTGGTCAAAGTAATTGTGTGAGAAAGGAAATAACTACGCCAGATGCAGCTTATGATTTTGGTAGAAGCTGCAGAAGTATATAGAGGTAGGGTATTGGAGAAAAGTTGTTAGAGCGAAAGCAGATGATAATAGTAGGGAAAGGGGATATCACCATACCAGTTGAAGCTAAGACGGCTAGGGAATCTTCGCGTTCAGAAATCTCCGCTACAAAACAAACAAATAGCGCAGGTATCGTTTATAACCGTTTAAACTAGATATACCATTCAAGGAAAAGTGGACAAAAGCTAACCTCCAATGCAAAATAAACTCTTAAACAATTTATGGCAATGAGCATAGTACCACGAAAATGTATACAAACGTGTTACAAGAAATTCCATAAATGTGTATTAATCCAACTTTTAAAATTATGAGAAAAATCGCCAACTACGATACACGTATTATAAACCTAAAACCATAATACTATACGTGTCACTATTTATAGAATTAACTTTTGATTTAGTATATTATGATACAAGTGAATAAGATGGCCTTTAAAGCACGCGCATTGGATTTAAACCCATTGTATGTACTTTAAAGTATTTATACACGTGGATCGTACGCAATTTTTTTATTATACCTTCATAACTATTTGCGAAATAAGAGAAGTACAATTATATGTATATTAAAATCAAATAAAAATCATTTTTTATTTGGAACAGGCTATTTGATATTTTTACAAATACGAGCGTGTAGAGAGCAACTGTTGTTTACAATCCGTAAATAAATGTAGTTATTGAAGCCGTTACCTAGTAACCTTTAAAGGACGTTGCTCTTTATCGATCTTTTTATGCACGCTGCCAATGTATTTAAACAACGGATATGATACAGACATAATATAAATTGGTTTAACTGACACTACACTGGTTACTAAGATGTATGGAGGCACTTTACTATTTTTAAATTGGTAAATGATAGAAAAGTGAAATTTGGGGTTGTTAAATTATTTGTTTTTAAAAATGTTTTGAGGAAAAAATTTAAAAAAAATCCTTTCGCAGTTTAGCATAGGACTGCTACGTTTTGTAAATACAATTCCCCACATGTGATGCCACATTTTGATAGAAATCTTTAAGGCTATTTTAATGATATAATAGTTGGAAGTAATCGCAATTGTTTTGGCAAAAAGGCGCAATTACTATTATTGAATTATCGAGTATATTATTATTAAAGTAATTTACCTGTGGAACAATAATAAAAATTGAAATGATAGTAAAACTTGTAATTTGTTATATAAGCGAGTTTGTTAGTATTATTCATTATGTCGGTTCATTAATCCGAAATGGAAAGGGGTATTGATTCGGCAAAAATCCTCATTGGATAGAAGAAAGTCTTACGCAATACCCCGAAAAGGTTAATGCGTGGTCTGGAATTTCATATAGTAACATAATTGGACCATTCTTTATTGATGTAAACTTACAAGAGGTAAATATTTAGAAGATTCACTATGAAATTTTCATTCGAAGTTGTTTCATTGCCATGAAGCTAACTGAGCACACATTAAACATTTGTTGTAATATTACTTGGTTTTTCTATTGACTTTTATTACCAAGTGGTTGTGGTGGTACCAATGGTACTTTTATTATCACTGTTAAACTTAGTTTGATCTTACCACGTAGTCTAATGCAAAAAAGTTCTATCACTGTTGGTAAGTAAGTTAATTTAAAAATTTTATGGAAAAATGGCATCACGTCTAAAATAGTTCAAGGTGACGGCCGTACGCAAAAACTGTTAAAGGGGTCATTTAAATTCTTTCCACTAAATATTTTTAAGTTAAATGCCCAAAACTTTATTTTTTTTTATTTAGAAATTTGAAAGAAGTAACGTCTTTCCATATTTTTTAGCCACTCTGTATAACTAACATATTTGTCATTTATTTATACACACACACACATATCCTCTGTCAAGTTTCTACAGTATCTAGTTATAACATAATTTAGAAAAGATTAATAAATGCAAGTAGACCATATGACTAATTAATAACATTGAAAGCATCTCGGATATTTTATGCTAAATTCTATGAAACATTGGCTTACGTTTTTAGATACTAAATTTTTTAATTATATATTCGCGTATTTATTATATACTAGGAATGCTGCTGTCGTATTTAGAAACCAATTTTTTCTCTCCTCGTAACTGTATAATGTCTATAAAACCTTTATGAAATTAATAACATAACGGGCTCGTGTAAACTTCGTATGGAAGCTTCTTGTCGAAATTTTTAATAAATTTTATTTTAGCCAAAGTACTGCAAAAACTAAAAAAGTGAATACGAAGTTATAAAATTAAAATTTTAGTTTCATATCTAGTATCGTTAGATACTCCTATAGTTTTAATGAAAGAGAAAATTAAAGTTATTAGTAATAGATTACAATTTTTCATTTTAACGCCTTTCAAAGTTTTGGATATTTCTAATGTATAAACTAAAGTCGTTACCGTTCAACCTAATAATTCGTTATATCCGAAGAAAATATTGTTGAAAATTAATAATTTATTATATGAGCTCCTTATTCATTTTAACTAAATAGAAGATTACATTGAACTCGTTATAGTAACTATGGTACTTTTTGTAGAAATTATAATTGCTGTCGATTTTTAGGAATAATAACTTTTACTATGCATAATCAATAAAAGCTTTGCAATCACTAATTGAATTTCGAGGACTTTTACTTACGTTTAGGGAGTAGTGCAAAATACTTGAAGAAGAAGCTAAATAAAGAGTTTTAATTGGAACAAGATTCTGTTAGAACACAATCGACTGTAGAATAAACTTTCTAAAACAAATGATATCATCGTCCTTAGAACTAATTGAATTTGAGGGATTATGTATTATTTGTTAACCTTTAAGTAACAAATACCAGTCCTATTAATTCAAAGTACAGCGGCACATCTACAATTAAAAATGTCTCAGTGAGGGTTCAAACGGAAGCGTCAATATAAGCTTAATTATAAAGACCGCATTCTATCCATTTTAATAACTCAACTCTTATAGTAGGTAGTACAAATTCTGATATTTTCTTTAATTTAATATGTATAAATTGGTTTTTATAACGTATTTTATTCCTAGCATAGAAGTCGTTGCATTAATAAGCGTCAAAATAATTGACATTCCTTTAATTAAAATAAGAGTATATGAAAGCAATCTAAAGTGTAAATTTTACCGTCGTCACTTTAAAATAGTTTTGTGTAACTGTTAACCATGATGACAATATTTACGGTAGAACTTAGTTGGAATTTGAACAAATGCCACTTTCTCAACTTCCCACTGTGGGTTCGGTTGACATGCGGTTTTAATGGTGAAAACTTCTTCTGGTTACCCGTGATTATGTCTACAACATTAAATGACGAAAATTTATTAACTTTCCATTCAATTTAGATCCAATTTAAACTAACTAATTGTCTATTTTAAAGTGAATATCCTAGTTTATGCATTATGCATTGTACAAATTGAATATAATTGCTTTTACAAAATTTATATAAGACAGTCTGTCTATCTCCCAACTAATTTTATCTATCAACTAAGGTGTGGAACATAAATATTGAACATATGTCTTAAAGGCGATAACATTATCGTTAACAACGATTTCAAAAAATTACCGTACGTCAAAACGTATGGAATGGATATTAGTATTTATAGTAGATAAACCTCGAGAATTCTAGAAAGTATTGTGCGGGTTTACAATACCACTGTAATACTTAAATTTGAAATTATAAGCCGGATAGAAATTATTTGTGATTAATGAATAAAATACCTAGAATAAAAAGAATACCACAGCAGATACTCTATCGGCTTATTTATTGGTTTACATCCATTGGTTTTTTAATTTTTAAAATTAAATAAAGTTAAATTGTTGATTGCTGAATACAAATTTGGAACTTACGATCGTTTGGACATAAAAGTCCTTCTTTGGGGTATATGTTTTAGTATTCTGGGCAAGCTACACGTAATTTGTTAATACTGACATGTTTGATTACGTTTATGTAACATTAAAAAATAGATGAGGTCTAAAATATAAAAACTAAGTTAACAAGTTTATTATACATATGTATATATATATATATATATATATATATAAATTATTCATATTAATTTTTGAAAATTGTTCAGTTTTTGGAGGTATCGCCATCTTGTATACGAATGTGACAAATAAATTTAGCATGTTTTATATTGAAATTTACTTTATGGAGAATCTAAAAATATTAAGATAAAAAAGTACATTTTATTGGACATGTGCGTGTTGCAAAATAGAGAACTATTATTTATGTTTCTTGCTTTAATTTGGTAAATTTATTTAATTTAGGTAGTATTACTATTATTATTGTACATTATAGGGTTGACTAATAATATTTAATAAATTTAAAATTTATAAATTGGTCCAAATTACTCCTTCGAGTAATTTTTAATTTGTTCAGTGTCCTCTTAAAGTTCAAATGTACGTGCACACTCATCAGCAGAAAAATGATGAATATAAGTCTGTAATAATGCAAAATAGTTAGTCGAATTAAATTTTATGCTATTATATATTGATTATTTAAAAAGAGAATTTCGCCTTATTATTTTGTAAGCGACTGTATATAATTTTAGCATAAATAATCTGCATATAATATATTTACTTTTAATAAGTATCCTTAAAAACAAATTTATTTAAAAGGACCTGCATTGAATCATTGGTGAAATGAATTACCTTGGTACGGGTAGTTATAATACTTATACTGCAGTGCTAGTTTTGACGTTCCACGTATTGCAATGGATTGTCAGTATCTTATATAAGTTTACATAGAAACACGCTGTAGGTATGCTTCGTAAAATCAACTCCGTGTTAGATGTGCGAACCGACAAACAAAATGGATGATGAAGTAGAAACAAATATTTCTATATGAATATCTAAAATGATGCTACATGATTAACAGAAAAAAAGTAAATTTGAATAGCCGATGATTAGTCGTGCATTTTGGTATACCAATAGACAAAATGGACAGGTAAGGTATATGTAATCAAGCGTGTGTCTAAACTTGGGTGTAAAGAAAAACTGACGTAGGTCCTATAAATCTACTAAAATCTTGCAAGATATAATGAGGTGAATAGCAAAGCTGCGAAAAACTAAAATATCGTTTCAAGTAAATTAGAGCAAGTTTAAAGTGGAACCTGAAATTAAAGATTTTGGTAATAATAAAATGGAAAGCATTTTGCAAGAGAAGTTATTTATGGAAATTAATAAAAGATAATCTTGGAATATGATGATCTAAAACAAATCTCGTCTTAGTACGATATCATCAAGGGACTTCGGATAAATCTCCATTGATTGTCAAACCGCATCAGATACTGGAACAGAAGTATCCCGGGCATTAAGGCTTTCAGCAGTGATTTTGAAGATATGTTTTGAATAATTGTTTATATTTTACAGTACATGAATACTATTACTAACAGAAAACGCCTCAAGATCTGTAATCAAATTTTTCTTACGAATTAAATTTACTTTTTGAACATTTTCGGATTTTCTACTAATATATTTTATTATCTTTGATTGCATGACTATGTCGAAATTCAAATTTAAAAGACTAATTGCTATTGTAGTTTGTTCAAAAATAGTTATGTGCTAAGGCAATCTGTGAGGTACAAATTTAAATTGTAAATGATACTGGCGCTAAATTTAGTTTATGAGTAGATTCGAAAATAAATAAAATATACCCATGTAACGTACGAATATTGGAATAACCAAATATTGGACACACAAGATATTACAGATATAAATGATAGTAGGTTTAAATGAATGCAGTAATTACAATTTATTTAAAATTTCATAAGGTAAGATATCGATCGAGAGTGATACTTTTTGAGGACAGAAACATATAAAAAATATGCCTTCTTGGATAAGGAAGTAAAATCGTAAGTCTCGCGTTGATGTGATGCTTACTTAGTCTTCGCTGTAATCGCGAAGTTATTTTTCATGTGGTTCAAGTTCCAATAGCTAGGTCTCCTGCAGCAGAGGGCTTCCCTTTGGTGATGATTGTCGTCAGAGTTGTCTTGTGCAGGAGTCGATATTGCTTTGAAGCAGCAAGCTTCCCCACCTAACTGTTGATTATGCTTGTCCTTAAGTGTCAGCTTCTTGATTTTTTAGATACACAATAAAAATTTGAAAATTGCGGCCTCGTAGTTATTTAATAATAAGGACCTTTGTGAATCCTACCGACTTCGCCAGCTTCTTTGGGAATAGGACGAAATTCATTTTAAAAACTTTATGTTTATTTTAAGTTATTTTACAAGTTTTACAGTTTTATTAATATATATATACTTAAAGACGCCTTTACAAGTAGAACTTATTATGATTAGTTCTGTAAATGGAGTAGAGTTTAGTAGATTACGATTTTAACAGAAAATCTATCCTTGCACTGAAATACGACACAAAAATGTTTTGAAATTGAGTTATATATTTATTGATTAATTTACAAACCGGCTCAGGTCTAATTACATGTAAATATCCATTTCTGAATTAATACAATTTTTGCCTATATTTTAGTTAACTATTTATTATTAGATACAATTTGTTTATTAAATTAGTTGTTCAATTTAATTTAAGTTAGTTAAATCGACCTTAATTTAATTCAGTTAATTTAACGTAAATAATATAGAATAAAACATATCAAAATAAAATAACACAATATCAGAAAACTAAGAGCAAAGCAATAATTTACTATTTAGAAGTTCTTATCACTAGTGCATATGATTGATTAGTCAAAATTGCACTGTTATCAAAATGTAATGCATAGTTAGGATTTTCCAATTATGATTGATAATTAAATTATTAAAAAGGAACAAGATATATTTTGCTAACAATTACTTTAAAATGAATTACCGTGATATTGAAGATATCGAAGTTTGTATGCGTACTGAGATAGTTCAGTGACTTTAATATTTTTATTAAAGCCATTGGATATGAGATTGACTTAAAAGGTATACGGAACAAGTTATATAATATAGTTGTTCTAATTGGGACTCGAGGTTACACTGCAGTCGAATCGATATGACCAGTTATTACTTTAAAACCAAATACTGAGGTAACGCATTCGCTTGTTATGTAAGGATGACATCTTAAAGATATTTCGAAAGTCAGCTGATATAGTGGTGATGCAATTTGGGAAAATTGTAAACCTTTTGAAATACAAAAATTCTTATAGCCTATTCTGCGCTTTTTCTATCCCCATTGTGTGATTCATAAATCTGGGATTCCATATAATAGAACAATATTCTAATGTTGATCTCACTGTTGTGCAATACAGTTTCAAGATTATGGTTGTATGTTTAAAATAACCTGAATTCCTAATTACAAATCCGCGAGCTCGCCAGACATCGGATGCCCTTTTAACTTCATTTCAGAATACATAACTACTCCCAAGTTTATGTTTCGTTATACTCTAATTAAATCAATATTATTGAATTTATATTTAAACTTTAAAAACTCGGTTCGTTTGGTAAGAGTCTTATACGACATTTTGAAATATTCAAATAGAGTTTATTTTTCAGATTCCAATCCATCACCCTATTTATTTTAGAGGCGTTAGTAACAGTATTCACTTGACTAAAAACCCACATATCATCAGCAAACAGTAAGCATTTGGTTCATTGTATTACATTAGGTCATTTATGAAGATTAAAAACAATACGTGACCCAAATTAGAACCCCGCGGCACTCCATAAGTTATTTTCTACGGCTTTGAATAGAAGTTATTAAACTTATCATAAATTATGCGATTACTTAAATAGGATGATAGTAATTGCAGTGTGCTACCCCATATTCCATGCGTATAAGGTTTAGCGAGTAATATGGTATGATCTACTTTGTCACCGGCTTTCTCAAAATTAGTATAAATAACATCTAATGGAGCATCTTCCTCTAAACCATCTCATATTTGTAAAAATAAATGGATTTGTCAAGGCAGATCTATTTGGCATACACCCATGTTGAAAATCGGTTATATAGAACATAACGTGTAAAAAGAGTTTGCTATATATATTTGTTCAAAAAGTTTAGCAGGAGCTGATAGTACTGATCTGACTCTACAACTTTTAACTTCGCCTTTTTTATGTATGGGACAGACATATGCGCTCTTCTACTGATTGGGAAATATCCCAGTGCTTAATGACAAATTGTATAAATACAGCAATAGCATTTCTAAAAGATGAATGCATCCATTTAGTTTATGTGCGGATATTTTGTTAGGTCGTGCTATAAGAATATATAGAATTAAAATAGACAAACTAGTTCGAACTGTATTGATCTTCATTAATCAGTTCAGGGTTACCACCCTTCTGAATAACGGATTCTAATATTTATAATTCTTCTTTTACCTGCGCAGAAATTTTGTCTAATCTGTCTAATCCTAATGTTTAAGTTAGTTACCCTAGCGATCTCACCAATATTATTTATTTAACGACTTTATTAAGTTCCATCAAGTAAGAACAAAGCTTTACGATATGTACATTTATTGAAAATTGAAATAAATATAATTTTAAATCAACAATATTCGCATTTAAAAGATAAAGTACACAAAACTTAAAGAACACACATTTAATGATTACAAATCCTTCAGTCGTTTCTCTTGTCAAGTTAATGACAGGTAGTAAACAAGAATTTACTGCAATTTTATTAATCTGCATCAGAGAAAGAACATCTGGTTCTTTAAAAGTATTTATTCAAAGTTAAAACAGAATTTTAAAAATTAAATTAATTAACATGAAGCACCTTTGCTATTATTTGTTCATTGAACGTTTAAGATGATTTGATAAATACACCTACGGTTTAAATTTTCGTTGGTATCTTTTCATTCTAAATTCTTAGACTTCCATTTAGCTATTCAAATTCTAGCTCAGCTGTCTTTAAAAGGATTTATGTCCTCTTTAAATATCCAATTCAAAGTTACAGTCATCTTTTAAGTTGCGCCTATGATAATTGGATTTTATTCTCCTATTTAGCTTAGGAAAATTTAATTTAAGTTGATATGTAAGCTTCAGAGCTTAATAATGCCACGATCCACACATACGTTACACAAAGTAGGATCATCTACATTTCTAACTTCAATAGATCTTAAAACTCCACTTCACCAGCGGTACTAACTCGTACAAGAAGAGATAAGATAACATAACGCGAAATTGCACCTTTAGGTCTTTTATTAACATTCGGACATCCCACTGCTGTATTTTCCATCCATTCCAAATTTCCAAATATTTGGTTTCATGTTTGAAATAGCAAACGTTAAATTTCTGTTCAAATCGGGGTTTTTTCTTTGCACTTTACAGCTTCAACCGCGGTCACTTTTTGTTGACGTTGGTAAATAGTGCTTCCCTCAGAGATTTTATGTAAAATGTTTTATTGCATAATTCCATTTTATATGCCAATGCTTTGAAGTTTTATTTTTTACACAAATTTTAAAACTCACTCGCGCTTTGTTTATTACTGGCACTTTGAACCTTTCTTACGGGCTATTTAAAATTAAATATGTAAGATTCCTAATTTTGCAAAAGTAATCAGTAGTGTATTATGGGTTGCCTATCTATTCATTTAAAAATCTATTTTCCATTTTTAAAATATTTATGAATACTTTGACCTCCATATCTTTATTTAAAACACCAACAATCAACTGTAATTTTTATAAATGTATTTTATATTTATATTTGATATTTTGGATGTAATATCTTCATTAGATAATAGAATTTCATTTCAAAGTTTCAATTTTGAGTCTGATTTTGGGGAACAGATATTTTAATTTTTAAGCTGGTTTAACTAAAGGGAAATTATTTGGTAAAAATCCAACATTAATTAAATATTAGATATTGCGCTTTAGAAAATCTGAGCTTTTGGAGATCCTGTTTTGTTTGGCATACTGTGTCGATCTTTCAAAAGCTACTGCGTGTCAGGATTTGAGAGGCTTGAAAACATAATATATGTATTATCATTAGATTAGGGTCAATTATAAATTCGATAAGTGTCACCTGTTGTTCTCAGCATTATCTTATTCCTATTTTTCTTTCTAGGCCTATTATTATTTTACTACTATCATTATAAATTCATTTATTTTCATTCTTACTGTAATGTTTTAGAAAAGGTAAAAATGAAAGTTTATTATCAAAATATCAGGGGACTTGGAACCAAGTTCAATAAATAATATACGAATATATTTTATGGTTAGAATGATATTCTAATCATTGTTGAATCGCGATTGCACAGTGGTATGTATGACAGTAAGCTAAGTAGTAGGAATTTATATCAAATCTGTAGAACTGATAGAAGTTCTGAATTAACGACTAAAAAGAGAGGTGGAGGTGTTCCTATACTTTTCGAAGTTAAATTCAAAGTTACCAAATATTTAAGAAACAGTGGTATATAAGTAGCCTTATTGCTTAAATTTAAATTAAATAAGTATACTACTATTTCCGTGTATATTCCACAAATTCATCTATGCCGGTGTATGAAGGTTTACTGGATTTTGTATTGAATAATGCGCTGAATACTGATCGGATTCTTATTTGGGGTATTTAAACGTAGTTGATAATCAAGTATCAAAGAAAAATATATTGTTAGAATTAACAGAAAATCTTAGCTTAAACTCAATAAACAATAGTGAGAATCGCAATCGTAATAAATGTGATCTTGTGGATATGTGCTACAAATATCTTACTACCATTCGATATTTCAAGGTATTATATCCACTAGTTCTGAATGACCACTACCACCCGTCATTGTTTGATAAATTTACCGTTCAACATAATACAAGTATGCATAACGTGAACTTACCTGACGATTTCAATTTTACAAAATGTAACTTACTGTTTTTCTATAATTTGTTACATGATATTAACTAGAAAGAACTACACTACACAAATGAAATAAATAAAGCGATATACATTTTTTATAAAGAGGTTTAATGATTCTTTTGAAATAGCTGGCTTAATTCCCAAATTATTCTGACTATAAAACGGAAAAATTGGTATAAAAGGTGTGGTGTAGGAATGAATTTTCAGATGAAAGGAAGCAGTTGAAAACTCGAACTAAAATTGCGCACAAAACTAATATTGAACTTGTAGTAGATGGCATAATGATAATTTAAATGCATTCTGAGACTTTATAAACACAAAAAGATCACAAGATACATCAATTTCTTAGTACATGAATGGAAATAATTTGGTGGATGCTACTTGCACTCTATATATGTTGATAACCCCTTTTTCATACAATATAACAAACGTTAGCGATACGATCCTTCAATGTTTGCCCAATATTGATGATATGTTTAAAATAAATATCATTATCCGAGAGGACCTTCAGGTAGCTATAAAGCTATAAAAAGTTATAAAAGCTATAAAGAAATGTTTTATATTGAAAATATAATTTAATTAATACCACAAGCTAAATGAAATGAAAAAGCTTAATAGTTCTAAGTCAGAGCAATCTTTCAATAATGATTTAGTTTTCAATTTATAAGAATTGTAATAAATATTAATGTCTAACAATGACTGAGAGTTAAAAATCAAGGTACATTTTTGAAGGAATGATTCACTTATTACTTAGATTTAATATATGTATTTGCACGTGGATGATAGAATCTATCATCTAATAATAAATTACATTATAAGTTCTCGTAAGGGCTTGCAGCTTGTACCCAAAAGTACTTTTTGGCTTCTCAGCAATATAAATATGTTATATTTTTTGACGTTTCTATTGTCGTTAAAGATACAAAATAGAGTTTTCACATTCGTTTTTTGTTTTCTTATGAATAACCAAATTTACGGGAAACTATACCCAAATTACTAAGTACCATCTAAATTAGCAAAATCGAACATTGCCTATAAATATTTGTACTATTATTTGTTTATGTAAGCACAAAGGATACATGTAGTATTGTCAAGTAGCAATGAGTTTACTGACATTTTACTTATATCGCAGTAAGTAATATCTAAGTTTACCGCATTTTGTATTACTATTTTACCCAATTCTCAGATTATATTGCGATAATAGAATTTAGGCGAAACTCTGATTCATTAAGTGCAACCCCAATTAATTTATCAGCTTTGTCATTCTAAATGGGGGTACATTTTGAAATTAAAATCAAGTAGGTAAGTTGTAACAATACATAGAAGTAACAACAATTACTAAATTTGTTTTGATAAGATATTTCTGTCAGTTGTGTATTTAGTTTAAACATCTTAGTTCTGTTTCATATTTTAAGATTTTCTAACTGAATTTAATTGTGTTACTAGTTATAGTGTTTTATTATGTTATTTTGTGTATAAAATAAATATTGCATATCCATGTAATGAGAAAACAGGCATGATTGAATGTTATCTTTTCGTGTCAAAATGTTAGTGCATAGCTGAAGCAATATACTCAAATCGGTTCTTGAAAGACCTTAACCTCCAAGTGCCTATTTTAAAAAACTATAAAATAATTTAAGAAATAATGTTTTTTTTGCAACCAACAAATCTAAAAGCTAATTTTAATCCAGATAGGGAAACTAAAGTTCTAGCCTATTCCCAGCATGTTGATCAGACAGCATCGGTTCATGATCTTGCTATCAAATGCGGCACTTCTCGAGGAAAACTCATCCATACGTTAAAAGAAAAACAAATTGTGTCTATATCATCTATCAAAGTCACATTCTTTATATCCAGAAAATGCTAACCGAAAAATGTAAGTTTTTAACTTATCTCACCAAATTCATTGTATTGGCGAAAGCTTTTCCTAAATACAGAAATGTTTAGTTCGCATAATACAGTATTTTGTGCCCCACAAAAGTTTCACATCGTACGTGAAGTGAGAAATCGGAATCGGTTTGGCGTTAATGTTCGATGTAGTACTTTAAATAATAAAGTTCTTGAACCCTACTGTTACTAAAATATGCTAAATGCAAACGGTATAAAAATAATTGATAAATTATAAGTAACGTTTTAATTATCTTATGTTGTCCTTTTAGATAGAACAATCTTTTACCACTGGAACTGAAAGAAACATCGGATGAAGTACCTTTAAATATTTTACAGACTATGATCTATTTTCAACAAAATGGTTGTCATGGTCATAATGCCCATATAAATCAAAAGTATGTAAGTGCACGCTCTCATAACTGGATTGGTCCGAATCAAACAGATCTTTGGCCTGCTCTGTCTCCAGACTTGACATCATTAGACGTTTTTCGGTGGGGCGCAGTTGAATATAAGTTGCATGCCAGATTAAGTCTCGATACTTTTGAATCAAAACGAAGAAGAATAACATAATTTCATTAACGCTTTGACAATTAAGCAAGGTGCATAGAAGTGTTATTAGAAGATTTAACAAACGCATTGCAGCTAGCGGATTGCACCTTCATCACTTGCTTTAAAAATTACTAATTAATTTAAATCGATCTATAAATGCTGATTTACAGTATGTTTTGTTATTGAAATATAACTTGCGAGTTGGGTAGAATAATAATACAAAATGTAGCAAACTTACGTATTTAGGAGAATAATTTATAAGTATGTTATTGCAAGGCAAACAAAATGGGAGTAAATTCAAGGCTATTTGACAATACTACACATATCCTGAATTGGAGATGAATATTTTAAAATAAGTAGCTTTGTCCTGTTCTCACTTTCCTAAAATGTTCTTCTAATTCTTAAGTTTGAGTTTAATCCTTTTATAACTTTTCTATCATTTCTTTTTGATAGGACATCAGTTGTGATTACTATTAGATGGTTCTATTTTTAATTTTAAAGTTTTATGCGCTGCAAGAAACAGACTACTTTGTGGGAAGTAGTTTTTTGTTGACAACTTGTGTCTTTATGACTATGAACCTTATATTACACCAAAATAAATTTCCGCTAAAGATTTGTTTCAATTTTTGGTTGTTGGAGACAAGCCTTTTTTATATATAAAATTAGAAATTTAAAAGACCATTGGTTATAACTACAAGAGTCTAAAAGGTATCGTGATTGAGTTACCTTTAAAACTAACACGATATGTCTTAGCTCTATTCACATTAATATGCGCAAGAATTCATGTAAATTAATCTAAAAATTTAATATCATAATTTACCCGAACAAAAATTATAACATATTAAATTGTAAAAATATTGGAACTTTCATCATTATTATTTAGAAATAAATTATTCGTCATAGCTCGTTGTCAATATTATCACAAAGTCATAAAATATCATTTTTCATGTCATCTATAATGTTTATGGGAGTCTTAAATATATAAGACTTTAAATATGAAGAAATTTAAGGTAATGGGATAAAATACAAGATCTTGGTAGAAAATGCCATATGCTTATTAATTTTTCGTCAGAGAATGCTTTAGTTTAAATATTTGTGGAAACTTTCACAGTTATTATTCATAATTAAAACAATTTTTTGGTAAAACTGTGTATCTTTAATAAAAATTAAACGTTTCGAAAGC
>JAHWXV010231028.1:0-12651 GCA_024586415.1 Phrixothrix hirtus | reverse complement strand
ATGTTTAACAATGTGAAGTTTGCACTGGAAACATCAGCTGGTGCCTAGCAACAATCAGTGTTACCAAGGCCAGCAATATAAATAGCAGCCCTCGTACATTAAGTGTAAATAGAATACCATTAATGATGAAAGTTATGTGTGAAAAGGAAAAAAGCGTAAAGCAGAGGTTAATTCAAGCCCGAGCAGCTGTCAAGCTCAAGTATCGGACATTGCTATAAAACAAAATTGATGCTGAAAAATTGATTGAAGAGACATATAAACATATAATTACACTATTAACTACCATATCCTCCAAATTTGTTAGTAAAAGTAAAGAAAAGAGAAATGAAATGGATACCGGAGGAACTGATTTTGTTGGCGAAGATCAAGAGCAACCACAGCCTCTTGTTCTACCACCTCCAAGATATTATTCAACTCCAAAAAGATTCTTTTCGCGTTCTATTCCTCCAACTTCATCTACTTCGAATCCATCAATGACACCATCTGCTTTCTTGCATAATCGTGCCGGTAACGCAGTACGAGATGCCAAAACCGCAGTACGAGATGCGGAAAGGAATAAGTCCTATCCTAAACAAGCACTTGTTCAGGCTATGGAGTCAATTTCCAATATTAAAACTTACTTAAATCTACTACAACTGCAACAAGTTGCATCATCGCCATGTATATCAATAAGCGAAGATGATACTAACAGCGAAGATTCAAGTAGTGATATCGTTGGTGCTTTGCAAACAAGACGCGGAACGTATGATAAGCGGATATCTAAGAAATCAAAAGCTATGAAGAAAAAGAAATGCGGCAGTATGTTATTCAAGCGGGTCAATAATAAAAATAACGAATATAGATATTGGGATAATGTTCACGAATTAATTGCGGATTTACATGTACTATGTGCAGAAGAGCGAGCTGGAAATACAGGAGTTGATAATGAGATCCTTGCAATAATCGAAGAGTTAGCCAAAGAAGGATACATAGAGATGCCCGATACTGATGGTTTTCTACAAAACTTATGCATCAATTAAGCATTTCATTCTCATCATTCTCATCATGAATATTGACAAGTTTGGTCGTTTTGAGTTTGAGTTAGATCAGCAGAGAGTTGTGATTAAAGGTGAGCCAGGAATAGGTTTTAAGCTAACTGGAGCTGGTAATTTTTATACTTAAAATAAAACATTGACTAATGTCGCCAGACCTGTTAATGACACTGATGTTGTTACGAACAATCATCTTACGGAGGCAATACAAAAAGAAATACTTAATTTTACAGTGGAAGCCGAAAAAAATTTGTATCTAAACTTAACGATTTGAAAGGTAAAATTTCAAGTGATATTGAAGCTTGCCGTACAGCTAACACTTAATATACAGATGAATTAATAGCAAAAGTAAAGACTTAGTTTAACGAATTTACTGAACTGGAAACATATATAAATTTAAAATCACAAGAAGCACATGATGCAAATCAGCCGCGTGTTAAGAAACTTCATCCTACATTGATACCGTTAAACAAGTTAACAGTCGTGTCGGTACCTGCATCAAAACACAACAATCAAGACGATAAAATTCGCGATTAATCATGTATAAGCAGCAGATTGTGCAGAGTTGCACAAACCTGTTAGGAAAAGTTTTCCCCGTCGTCATATAATAATCAAGGAATTCGATGATCTTTAGCAGGGAGACTTAGCTGAATTCATACCTTATTCGAAACAGAATAATGGATTGTAGTACGTTTTGTTAATTGTATGTGCTTTTTCCAAGTTTATATGGATGCGAGCATTAAAATCTAAAGATGCAAGTGAAGTAACCGAGGCAATGAAATCTCTTCTTAGTGAAGATGGTGGTAAGCGGAAACCTAAACATTTAAAAACAGATGAGGGCAAAGAATTTTATAATCGAAAATTTAAATCCGCAATGAAATTATTCAACATCAATCACTATTCAACGTACAGCACGATTAAGGCTGCAATTATAGAACGTACAATCCGAACAATAAAACGTTAGTTATATATAAGATTTCACATAAATTGAAATTTTAAATAGATAGATATTTTGTACGATGTGACTGCTGAATATAATAACCGAAAGCATAGAACAATAGGGCACGAGCTAGCAAGTGTAACACCTCAAACCAATCTAGATCATGTTTATAAGCGCATTAAAGTATTTAATAGACGCCACCGTTTCAAAATTGGACAAGTGGTTCGCATTTCGAAATATAAAGGAATTTTTGATCGCGGATTTTAGTCTAATTGGTCCATCGAACTCTTCCGAATCTCTGTTATTCAGATCACAAAACCTGTTACATATAAATTAGTTGATATGGAGGCCGAACCTGTACTTGGCGCTTTTTATGGGTTTGAACTTCAAAAAACAAAGTGTCCGGACGTTTACTTGGTGGAGAAGATTCTGAAGTGTCGCTCGCAAGATGGAATGGTATTAGTGAAGTGGTCCGGATTCAAAAACGGAAAAAAGAAACAAATATTGTCATATAATTTAAGATGGCGTGAACTTATTCTTATTTTGTAATACTTGAACCTGTATTAAATGTCAGCTATTTCTAAAATAAATGATAAAATTCAACTAAAATGTTTTATTCATCACATCATTGTTACAATGTAAATAAGGTACAGCGCTTACACAATTTATTAAATAAGGATAACAATATGTAATTGACTAACTAATTGGACATTTTTCATTGTAATACATATGTATTCATAAAATAGTTGTACTATAGAACTATAAGTCATTCTAAAATTATCATATAGCAATTTTTCTAAACTGAATTTAATCAAATGCATTCAACATATTCTGTACAATTAATTAAATCATAACAATGATTACTATTCATACTATAATACTAGACAAACATAATAGAGCAAATTATGACGAAAGATATACATAATTATAAATAGTAGAAAAGTGGAACAAGCATCGATAAGAGCAAGCCCAAGCGAGTGCATTTCTATCCTAATTGTAATAAAATGTAATAAACTTTACCGGTATTTATGTCCCCGTGGAATGGGGGCAATTATTAGTAAATACTATAATGATAAATATATACGTAATATTAAGATCTATAATAGAAAAACTTAATGGGAAGCAATTATCACTAACTAAAGATGAAATATAATGCTAAGATCTATAAAATCTACAATGAAAAGCTCAATGAATGCAATTATCAACAAATATGAAGTATACCTAATGTTAAAATCTATAGAAAAACTTACTGGGAAATGCTACATAGGATACGGACTAATAATGCTAAGATCCAGAAATAAATAATAGAAAAAGACTTAGTAGGAGACAATAAGGAACTTAATTTGTAAATAACGTATGCTAACCCGGGAAAGATTTGCAGATGCAGAACACATTAGACTTCACTGGTAACGGCTAATGGCAATCAGGTACATTACTGCATGGACGCTATGATCTCCAGCAGCATGTCAAGATTCTCATTGCGGTCTTGGTCGATAACTTTGAGATCCTTATGACCCCAGGCAGGGGTTTTGGTCGTACTCGGGATGATGTAGCGCTTATTATCCCTTGAAGACAGCGCGATCTTATTGCATAACTCCGTAAAAATGTTGCACGAAAATGATCTAAATGCATACATCTTTCGCAATCTAATGGCGTTCTCGTTCTCCACAACTCGCATATAATCATGCACACTTAGAATGTTTTCCACAACACTTTTTTCGCACTCTTGGCCTTTCTATCACATGAACCGGTCACGTCATTCACACAGTACGCTTTCGCGCCTGAACCGAAGAAGCTAATGAGTGGAAGGCCTGTATACTAGTCCTTCATTCTCCCCCCGACTGATTCATTTCTTTGAATATTGTGCACACTCCCTACTTTGAAATTGGAAGTATCGAATTGCTCCGGATACTTCTTCATCTCATCGTAAAAATTATCCACAAATATTTCTATTAACAAGCTATTTGTGTCGGTGTACAGAAGAGAAACGTTATTGCCAAACTTTTTTTTAGAAAATCATAATAAAAATTGTAAATTACAGCCTTCGAAAGATCTAAAATTGAAAATCCAGCATATATCGGTTTGTTGTAGAGAACTGATACCTTCCCCATCTCTACTGCCACCAAGTTTTCGGTGAATACAGAGTAACTCTTAAAATTCGGCTTGGCTATATACTTCCCCGCGCCAAACCTGCGACCATCAGCTTCCCAGTGGGTGAGCAGTTTCATGTCGACTCGATCATCGACATTCTCCATGGTTTCGTAGCGAACCTTGCCATCAACAAAGCTTTCCTCAATACCATAAACATTTACAGAAATAGGATTTTGATCCTCAAATTTCTTTATGTCAGTTAATTTCACCTGGAAATCAATACCGGTGAAGTTTAAAACATTTTTAAAATTAGTGTATGAACTCACCCGCTTTGGATTGCCTTGTGGAGCGTAGAGTGCCAAGATAATCGCGCAGGCGAAGCAGAATTGATCATTATTCTCAACGTTCACCACAGACTTCTTGTATTCTAACGGCTTTGGCAGCTGGATGAACGATGGCGCTCGCATAGGATTAAATTTACAAATTTTCACCACCAGGAACATTATCTGCACAAGAGCCCACCCTGAAAATATACAGAGAGTATTAGAACAATTTATACAGATAACAATTTTACAAAATTCATTTAATGCACTAAACTACAAATATTCAACTACTCACCGGAGTCGCGTTTTACAAATTCGCTCATTTTGTTCTCTATAATGCTGGATAACTGCACAATTGCATCCCCTATATCACTGCTTGGCGTTATTACAACGTTTTTCGTGTTAAATGATTTAACATCTTCGGTCTGCTGTGCAGCGAGATAATAATAACCAAAAAGTTACATATTAACCCTTACGGAATTATGTTTGTGAACAGCTGTTTCCGCAAGTGTTTTTATGGTCGGTTTCACTTCATCCATAAACTCCGTAAGGTTAATATGGTACTCGTTGCTCTTTATACGGTAAGATGCAATGGGCGACTTGAATGCGGATTTAAGTTCCCAAACATTTGATAAATCCGGATGGGCTCTGACGGATGCTACCTTGTGCTTTACACTTCGCAGATGCCCTTGGTAGGTGCTTTTCAGTACACTCTCTTGGCACTCCCCACAGTACACAGTCATAACTGCTGTAATTATATTATTCAACAAACTGTATAAATTGAATATAAAAACTTACTCCTGGTAGAAGCTCTCACATCAAAGACTTTAGCCTTTACCATTATTCTAGACTATATAAACATTAATCAAATTTTAACTGATCTCAAACGTTCAATAATTACTTTAAATCTGTTAAGAACATTTGCACCATTACGATAGACCTAACAAATAAATAAATTAAAAACCGATATTAAGCTAAAGTATTTTAGATAGAAATTAATTGCACCAAATAAAAATAATGTAAAATGAGCGTAAACTCCTTTGTTTAAAATTGAAGCCAAAGGGGCCTCTTGAAATAAATATTGGGCTTTAGACCGTACTTGTTCAATACATGGAAATTTCACGAAATTGACAACATAATATAGATGGCGTTCCCATTCAAACATCAATATACTGGATAGTCATATATTAATATCCGAATACACCACGTTTCTTCGGCGAATTTGTAATCCATCATCAGATACTACAAAAATCGCGAGAAATCAAATATTACCAAAAAAATAACTAGGTTTCCAGCAAATTCAAATATTCCTGCCATAAAATTAAAGATGGCGACCGGTAAAATCCAATATGGCCGCCAAAATTCAAATATACCCACCAAAATCCGGAGAAATTCCCTAGATTCCGCGCTAAAAGTCGCCAGATTTCCTCTAGAATTCCAAGATGGCCGCCGAGTTAAATCTGACATTTTGATTCTATCCGCCATTTATTTTGCCGCACTCTGTATATTTATTGTGACGCACGCGGTGTATTTATTTTGACGCACCCTGTATATATATTTTGCCGCAGGCGGGTCTTTAAAACTCATTGAAATGCGGAAACTCATTAATAAGCAATTAAAATGCAATTATTTGAGGAGGAATGCGGTCACAGAATCGGCTATCTCTATCTACTTATGTATATAGAAAAAATAAGCTCTAGAATAGTTACAAAACTCTAAATTAATAAAATTGTCATAATAATAATGCAATAAATTGCAATGCTATGGCTCATTGCTGACCTAATTATATTGACAGATATCAGTTACCGCAATGAGTCATTGTAGTTACGTCATCTATTTTATTATAAAGAACGTGCTAGATGATCCTAGAATTTTCTGATTCTTACAATACTACCAAGATCTGTTCCTTATGTAGACAGTCATAAGTTTGTGAATAAAGTCATCAATTTTCTATACTCGTATATTTCAAAAAACTAGGACAAATCGATTTCTGTATTTTGTCGGTCTTCTTGTAGATGTAATGCAGGTATTCCAAAGTTTTGTCGCGATTGTTATTCGATATTGGTAACAAAAGGGGCATTTTTTTAATGACACCCTATAATTTTAATACTTGGTATTAACAGAAACCATTAAATGTTTGGTTATAGATAAACAAATAAATTTAAATTACTTAACTGGTAAATAATTTTTAGTATTAATCACTAAATTGCACCATCAATTTTAAATCGACCCTATTTGCAAAATTCTACTAAACCTAAAAAGTCACAGTTTACCTAATTTATATTTAGATTTTTCTAAATTTATTATTTTCTGTTACAGTACCCGCAACAATTGAAAATCTCACACAGAATACGAAACACCCTTATAATGGAAACACATACATACATGAAATATTGGTATTTTTGAAAATAAAACACTATTCTTTCAAAATAGCCAACAAAAATATAGGTGTCACTTCAAAATAAGTTAGTCACTAATGCCACAATAACATTTTGGAAATAAATATTAGAAACACATCACAAAGCTCGATGAATCCTGGCTTTTTTTATTTTCTTTTACCTCATGAAATATAGTATAGAGAAAGTATTGTTTTCATCTAAAATTTTCGATGTTGAATTTTATTGGAAATACACGTTTTGGGAACACCTGAGTCCGAAAATCATTTAAAAATTCGTCTATCTGTATGTGTGTACGTGTATGTGTGTGTGCATGTGCGTGTGCGTGTGCATGAGCGTGTGCGGGTACGCGTGCGTGTGCGTACGTGTATGTGTTTGTGTGAGCGTATGTATGTGTGCGTGTGCGTGTGAACAGGTTGTCTCGAAAACGAAAAATCGTAGATAAACACAGTTTTATATTTAAGTTTATATCTACCGTCGTACGCCACTGCAATAATTCCATTAGAATCCATTAATCGGGAGTGCACACTTTACTCTTGTCATTTTTTGGTTTTTCGAGATTTTCTCAAAATCGGCCAAAACAACTTTTTTTAAATCTTATATTTAAGTTTTTTTTTCTTCTGCACATGAGATGTCAATAATTTAGTTAAAATCTAAAGACCGGAAGTGCCACTTTGTTCTTGTGATTTTGAAGTTTTTTGCGATTTTCTTGAAAACATTTTTAGCAATTTTTGTAAAATTTCCTACGATTCTTATTACTTTGACATCCTTTTCCGTGAATTTAGAGCTTTCCTAAAAAACTGCGTTGAAGTTATCATAGAAAATCTCTGGAGTGAAGTATGGTTTTGCGTGTCCAGTAACTTGGATAGGTGTCTGTTACAATTATCGTTTCCAAAACAAGTGTAAACAATAACTTAATTTTTTGTGGACACTATTTCCATATCTATGGGCGTAAGAGAAAGTCGTGTGTTGCCTCACACCAGATTTTTTAATTATGTATATTGAAATACAAAATTAATATGTTTTCCAAATTCACTGAAACAAGGTATTTTAGCCAATATTAAACTAAGTTTTTTGATTGATAAGCCATTAACACCCACATAATTGGTACTTGTAGAAACTTATATGTGTAAGTAAATTTTAAATCAGTAAATATTATAATTATTCGCCATCTGAATACTCTGGGAATTTTAAGCAGTGTGATGAGACAAAAAACGTGATATAATCGGAGCATTTTATTTGTGGTATATTATATTACTTACTATTTATGTTTATGTGTACGTTTATCTTCGAGATAATTGCGGATGGGTTAATTTGTCAAACGAAAAACTGAGAATTTAAAACTATTATAACTTTTAAAGCAAAAAGTGTGTGCGATTGATTTTTTCATAATAATTTCCATTTTCGAAGATCTATCGCCACATATCTATTTTATCGCGAAATTCGATGGTCAAGGTGTGCATTTCCAAGGTCGGTGTGATTTTAAGCTTCACGGACATTTTAGGAACCCTAACCTCCGCAAATTGCACAGTTTTATTATATTTATATTATATACGTAAATAAGAGCAAACCTAATACACCACATTAAGTAGTAGAAAGTGATTTAAAAATTTTTAATCGTAATATTTTAAAAAGATTGCGCTTTATAAATAGTTGCACACAAGCGATAATGTCGACTTCTGATTTCTGCAGAAATTGTAGTGCTACCACTTATTATACTGGGAATGTGTATGTGTTAGTCTTATAAAATCAGTGGTAGATATAACGTTAAGGATTTTGAAAGTTTCTAATTGTTTTACAGATACCTACATGTTATGAGTACAAGCGTATATAGCCATGCTGTAATTAATAAACGTGTATTTTTATTTCTACTGCGCTTTTTAAAACTTAATTTATAATTGCGATATTGTTATGAAATAATATGCATTCATCATGTTCACTTAGGGTTTAAGTTTTATATACTTAGATACCTACTTATTCCTCATATGTACTATTAGCCGAATAGATTTTTGCATATTACTAAAGCAAAAAAGTGTCATAATTAATTTATTTTCATATAAACCACGGTGTACTTAAAAGTGAACATTTACTTAAGCTATTGTGTGTGCTATTGTGTTGTATATATTTTTTATATACATATGTAGTACATATATGAAATATAGAATTTATTTCTGCTTATTAAAATATATACTGCGGATATCGTAACGGATAGAATAAACTTTAACAATGAATATTTTCATGTAAAATCGAGAAAATTTAAATGTGTATATCACGAGGGTTTTATTGAAGAGGAAGGAACATATATTAACCAAACCGCTAAAAACTTTAATTTGGCTAGTAGATTTAAATCTATTTCCTTCTCATATAATAGGTAAATTCAATTATTTGCATATTTTAAAGAGATTTTCAAAACAAAAGAATGGAAAATCATAACTAAATATAAATACATACTACACACTTTCAAAGAATTATACAGGTCCTATGCGTATCAAAGTTACGAATCATTCCTTTCGAGAGGATGGTGAGAGATCTCTTTACTTATTAGTCATCCGTTACACATTTTAAAATTTATCCGCCTGTCATCGTTATTTATCTTATGCCTTTGGATGTATAATTTGTGCTGGAATTGTGTTATCATATATCTTGTATTTATACGATCGATTATGCATTTTGCACATGAAAATCGACAATTAGCGGCAATGATTTAGGATGATGATATGGGAAATAAACTGGTGTTACAAAAATTCAATAACATTTTAAGGACTATTGTAAACGAAATAAAGCGCAGGTACAATCCAGTAGTACAGTAATGGAATATCGAGGTGGTATTAAAACAAATATTTCTGGAAAGTTATTTTTATCACGTATTACGTATTTAGAAAGCCATGAATAAACTAATTTATTGTACTACAACAGTTTTTGGAAAACATTAAAACGCCTCGATTTTATTTTTCATTGCTTATTTTTCCTCTCCAATAAACAACTTTTTCTTTACGTACTACTGAGTTATGAAGACAAAGATAACTTTTCAATTAAAAAGCAAAGGCCGACATTTTACCAAGTATTGCGATATTCAATAATGGGATTTCATAACACCAGTTTACGAGACATACACAAGGTTTGTCATGAAAAATTAGAGAATGGAGGAAGTGCTTAAACATAGGATATATATATAAAATGTCGCCTTGATAAAAATGACAGCTTTCTATTTCTACGGAGAAAATATGGAATTTCCATTTAAAAAGTCATCATTAACGTCATAACACATTCTGTTGTAGATAAAATCTTTTTGGCGAGAAAAAATGCACCTAAGAAGTTTTATCAGTATAGGTGTGTCTATTTGACTTTCTGTAGATATTATATAATACAATATTAATTACGAATACTTGTTTGCATTAATACTGAAAATTTGTACGGTGCTAAAAGCTTCAATGACAGTGAAGGCGAATATGATCAGGATCTCAGTTCAATATCAAAGTTTAGCAGGACCAAAGTAAACTACCGAAGAGAAGGAAATAAGGCCTTTTGATCAAAAAGCAAAAACGCTCTCTTCAATTCTAACAATGGAAGATAGCTTTGACATGGGAATTTCGATAGAGTGGCAAGTTGCTCAAGAAATGCAAATTGACGTACGTCGAATTGTTGATATGCGAAATTTAATTAATCAATTAAAAATAATAGGAAACCACAATGAGAAACTTGGATGTACGTTTAATAATCTATTGTTTAAAAATAAATTCGTCATGACTTTGATTCAGCATTATATTTTAAATGTAATATGTGCAGTTTGGACAAAACACTCATTTTAAGTGAAGATACAAATAAAGACTCTATAATTGGAATCATGGTTGTTGGTTTTGGATATACTCATTTGACCGAAGTTGTTGATAATCTCAATATTCCTTGCATGTCAAAAGTAACGTATTCTAAACTTGAAGACGAAAATGATTATGCTTGGGAAATTTCCGCAATGGAAAGTATACTAGAAGGCAGCAGGGAGAAAAGAGATTGGGTAGCGAAAATGCTGAGGCTGCTGCAGAAGAAATACCTATTATAAAATTTGTTTGTGATGGATCGTGGGCCAAGAAATCCTATATAATAAATTATAATTCATTATCGAGATGTGGTACCATTGTTGCATATGAAAGGAGAAATATTTTATATTTAGACGTAGAAAATAAGTCTTTTATAATTTGTAAACGTAATCATCAGTGTTATAACAACTGGTCTGGATTATCTACGACGATGGAAGCAGCGACCACTTCTAAAGGTTTCGATCGAAGTGTAGCTATGCATGGATCAATTTATAAATTTATGATAGCCGACGGAGATAGTAGCTGCTACAAGAAAATTTTAGACGTGAATTTGTATTCACAATAAAATGGTAAAATACTAAAAATTGATTGCAAGACCCAAATATTACAAAGCTATGGTAACAAACTACGAGAACTGTTAAAAGATGCTAATGTACAATTGGTTTTAAGAAATGAAGTAAAGGTTTGTCTTTTAATGAACTGTTTTGTCATTCACATCATCTTCTTGGTATTGAAAATTATTTCAATTTATGTTTCTTTACATGCTCAAGAATTACGGTTTAGACTGGCTATCTCAAATATAGGAAAACAGAATCTAGTGTCATTCACGACGAAAAAGTAAAAAATTTAATAAAGGATATATTAAGTAGTATAGTCATATTGTTTGAGATCAAAATCAGTGTTTATAACTTGCGTATATTTATCACGACACAACGACTCTCCCAAGATATTGATATCTGACATTAAATTAACTCGTAAGTGTACCTACCGATGATCTTTAGATTCCTCTTACTATTTTAAATTGTTCATTACAGTATTTCACGAAAAGTTAATGTTGATAATTCAAAATTTGGCTAAACATGCCAAGAGTCTAATATTTAATTTAGTTCAATTATTATGAAACTTGTTGGTGGGAAAAGAATTAATCTTTGTATCAAACAGCCTTACTAATCACGATGTTCAGTAGCTGCTGTTGGATGCAATTCAAAAGGACCTGTTTATATGGTACACAAAAAATTATTAAATAGGGGTGTTGGTACTTCTCCCGAACTATGAGAAAGTAGAAAAGGTAGGTAAAAACCACGAAATAAATTGAAAAATAGAACCAATCTGAAACGACGGCTCCATAGTGGCACCGATGAGAATTGTTTCAAACTGGACCTCTGACCAGAAGAATATAGAATTCTAAAAGACAAATACTTGGCAAATTATAAAAGAAACGCTAACAGAACTAGAGGTGATTGAAAATAAAACCAAAATACAAAACGTTTCGTTTGGTACAGAAAAATAAAGAAAAGAATAACGGCTTCTATATTTTGCGAAACATGTACAAAAAAAAACTCTGTACTAGTCGAAAAAAATTGATCATACCGATTGTAAGACCAAATCCTATAAGGAGTAAAGTTATTAAGCATGGCAGAATATTTGAAGAGAAGGCCATTTGCTTCTCTAGAAAAATCAATAGGCAAAATAATCACGATATGAGGAATAGTTGTTGATGAAATTGACTAATATATGGCTGCAAGTCCGCATGACATCATCGACGAAAAAACTATAACGGAAGTTAAATGTCCTTACCCAGCAAAAGACATAATGCCCGAAGAAAGCATAGCAAAATGAAAAATAACTTTCTGGAATCAAGCTGGTACTATTAATAAAAATCTGGCGTGAGACAACACGCGACTTTCTCTTACACATTTTAAATTTAATTTGAATTTATTTAGGTAAGTAACTTTCCTATACACCGAAATTGTAAACTCTAAAATTAATTTAAAAGCATAAATAATTCATACATTCATAATTTCCTTTATACATGTACTAAGAGCTTTATAATTA
>JAHWXV010230881.1:0-12889 GCA_024586415.1 Phrixothrix hirtus | reverse complement strand
GTGTGGCCATACCTAAAAAATTCGATTTTTAAAACGCATGTTGCGAACATTGATGAATTGCGTCAGAAAATTATTACTAAGTGTGATGAATTAAACGACACTCCACAAATTTTACAAAATGTTTTTAATAACCTCCAAAAACGACTTCGTTTGTGTTTTGAAGTGGATGGAAATCACCTTACTTACCTTTTATAATTGTTTTTTCCTTATTAAATCAAATTTAAATGTAATTAAATAAATTTATTGGCAAATGACATTTTTTATTGCAAATACAGTCGAACCAAATAATTCTTTACCTAAAATGTTTAAAGCGAACGTGCCTTGTCAAATAATAGTTCACAAATGATGTCCCGACATTTTAACTACAAACTTTTAACAACTAAATTGCTTTTGATAGTTACAATGTACATTTTTGCAAATAATTCTGAGACATACATTTTGTTAACCATATGTGACTCTGATAAGACGAGTTCTTTTACACACGTTATATCACTTACGACTTCTATAGGTATATGATACTTGATTTATAATTAGCTAAACACTAGGGATATTCAGTTTAAATTTTATTTAACAACAGGTACGGAGGGTTATTGTGAATGCATAAAATTTTTCAGAACTCAATAGGGATCTTTTTCATAAAAATGATATCCTGTTAATTCTTAGACAATTAAAGTGAAAATCATCAGCATTTTACTGTTTTAACAATTTAAGTAGTTATGGTTGGCTTAGAGATAATTAAGGTTTTCATTCCTACCGATTTGTGTTTGATTTTAGAACAGCAAAATGTTTTTAGAAATTATTCCCTTCCGTTGGAGAGAATGCCATCAATTAGGTGTATCTGGTTAATTTCTGAGGGAGCACAGATTCAAGATCAGTTGAGATCGATTGATTGCTTGACTGAATTAATGTAATAGGACGATGATAGAACGTAAAAAGTGTTTCGTGCTGTAATGAATGAACAAAAACTGGTTGTTGATAACCATTCGATCGAGCTGTAATAGGCACAACAGAAATAAAACGCAGGAGCTGGCTGTAGTAATTTGTCCAAAATTTAGATATCAAAATACTTGATAGCAATTTCATGTTTACATTGTCACCTAAAACGTTTACAAATCACAAAGAAGTAAACATAAATGGTTAGTACTTAAATATAGATTCCGTGATTACTACAACGGCTATGTATACATACACTGTCACAAATTGGGGATGCATAGATTGCTATCTCGGTTAATATTAGAGATAGAGAGACGGTTAAATAGGCAATGTTTTAAGAGGACTTTATTAGAAATTTAACATTGCTTCCAAATTCGATCCATCTTTGGCGGTTTTTGAACTAATGCGAAAAAACCAAAATCGTACGGTTTCTAAATTCCCTCCCACCTCGCTAATTTGAATTATGATATCATTTTAACTTGGACACTGTTCAGGCACACTTTAATGCTCTTTGCAGCGACACCAAATAGAAGTAAACACCGTCTTTTGTTTTTGAGATACTGACTGCAACTTTTTTTGATTCATGCAGATGCCATATTGCCATAATAGATACTTAGCACAAATAGAAAACTAAGTAAACAAATCACTGAGAATTAACCGAAACGTTGCAAGTTTACCTTGAGTGCCGCAGAAACAGTTGCGCAGCAGTACCTACTTATCGGAATACCTTCTAGATAGGGAAATTTCCAGAATTCCAAAACCTTAAAAAGTTGGTAGCTAACCTAAGAAAATGCGGATCTTTTAAAAACCAGAAGTCAATTTAACGTGAATACCAGCACAAAAATTTGGAATTCAATATTCTTTTAAATATGGAGGAGAAACTATTCTTTTACGCATGGAATTGCGAACAATTTGAGAAAATCGGACATCACAGTTCATTGAATTTAAAACAAGTAGAAATTTAAACTCTATATTGCTCAAAAATTCATCTTATCCGAGAAAATGATAGGGAACGAAGATTGGAGTTTTGTAATTGTATTTAGTCAAATTACGAGGAGATCCTATGTTTTATACAAAAATGATCTGGTTCAATGAATGCACGTTCAGAAATAATGCACTTTTGACAAACATTCAGAAATAAATGTTTGCAGCAGCGATGCTGGAATAGGGAAATACCCTGAATTTATATGGGACGTAATTTTCTAAATAGATTTAGTTCAAATGTCTGGGGTAATATTCTCAGTGATAGATTTATAGGAACTTTCGATGCAGATAAATACCATGCACTTATTTGCAAGAATTTTGGACGGATTGCCCTTAACCGAATTGAATGTACTCTACCTTCAGTAAGACAGATCTGCATCTTACAATAATATGAGCAAACAAACATTATCGTTTAGGTGTTGTAAGTGACCTTTACGTTTTTCACAAGAAATAGCAAGATGTTTTTATTTGGCAGCCCTGAAAAGCTTATTATACAAAATTTAAATACAGATAAATTGATCTGAATCGGCTGATTTTAACCCAAGAAAATCTTTATTGAAGTATGGCCTATTATTTACTTATCACCCTGTATATATCTGTAAAATAATAATAAAAATTTTATTTCTAACCATTACAATTTATAAAATCTAAATTCAAATTTGGCACTGTAATTTAGATTGTATATGACAAAATAATGAAAACTTTAGCTTGATATCACTGCCTTGACCTTGATCGCACGCACGGAGACAATTTTTGCAAGCACATTGCCTCAAAAAAGTATTAATATCTTTCTTATTTATCAAGATTTTCAATAGTTCTGTTTTTTAAAAAAACATTAAAAACTTGAGTCAAACATACGGCGATATAATTAGTCAAAAGATCACTCAAATTATGTATTTTTTGGGAGTAAAAGTTTTATTCAGAAAATATATTGTAACATACCGAAATATGATCCAATGTTTATAAAAGCATAATTTTTAAATAGCAAAATGTTGACATTATTTCATAAACAGAACTATCAAATATCTTAATAAATAAGAAAGATATTATTATTTTGCTGTCTCATTGCGCTTTCAAATATGAATTGAAAATACAAGCACAAACGATACAAACTTGGTAAATACATAATTTAGAAACTGTTAGTGATATTTTGGGATATCTAACAGTTTGATGTATTTCTCAATTTTGTAACCATCCAAACTTCAAGTACATAAATCAAAAACTTTTAATTTGCAGCTAAAAAAATGACACACTTTGATAATATTTTATATTAGATTAAATTAGAAAAGTAAGTTACAACGGAAATGGTCTTTGTAATATTCAAAGCATGTTCCATGATTTTCTTGTATTTTAAATAAAAATTACTGTTGCCTGACTGTAAAATTATTGGGTTAATTCTAGAAATGAAGATAAACACAATCCATCGAAAAGTTTCATGAATTTGAAAAACAATAAACTTGACTAATTCACGTGATATAAAATATACATATGTACATACTTAATATTTTTACGCACATATACAAAAATTGACACTGCCAGCTTTACTTCGTAACGAATTAGTTTTGTGCGTATAAGCAAGTTAACAATTTCCGAAAATTGCTGACAATACTAACGCATTTCCGAGCATTTTCGCCATTATCAACATATTACCGGGAATTTCTGGCATTGCCTATGCATTGCTGAAGAATTTTTGTGCATTGCCGCATTGCTTAGTGCATTTTCGAACATTGCCATCAAATATGTACACCTATTGCCGGAATTGTTACCACCTCGGCCTAAGACGACAGTTCATCGACTACTAAAAGCTAATAAATACCATCCCTACAAGCCCACAATTGTACAAGGTTTAGTTGCAAATGACTACCAAAGAAAAACAGCTTTCTCTAAGTGGCATGTTCGAAAATGTCGCGAAGATCCCAATTTTTCAAATAGGGTTATATGGATAGATGAAACGAGATTGAGAAATTGTGGAATATTTAATAGACCTAACACTTATTATTGGAGTGTGGAAAATCCTCATTATACTACCCAGAGGAGATTGCAAACGAAATTTGGGTTCAATGTTTGGTGTGGTGTAATAGGTAAACTTAAATTTATAATAGTTTAGTAGGGCAATGATATCACTAGAGTACATTTTTATAGGAAATCAGTTAATTAGGCTATTTATTTTGAATTATAATTTAAATGGGGAATGATATCTACAACCGGAGAACCAAATTGTACCAGCAATTAGAGCAGTTGTCGGAAATTTAAACGAAAGTTAGTGTATGAACAATGGATGCTCTGCTCATAATAGTGACATAATTAATGATTATTTAAGGGGAATATTTCATAATAAAATCATCGCCAACAATGTAGACATTTTATGGCCAGCAAGGTGGCCAGATATTAATCTCCTTAATTGTTTTGAATGGGGGCATGCAAGAAATGAAGTTTGTTCGTTTGAAGCTCCAGAAAATGTAGAAATTTTGGAAGAACGAGTAAGGAATACTTTTCGGGCTATTAACAGAAATACTTTAATGAGAGTGGTAAATGCTGTACAAGTCCATTGTCAAAAGTGTATTGAGCAGGTTGGTGAACATGTGCAGCAATTTCTTTAATACGAGTGTCAGCTGTTCAATTAACGAAATTGTAATTTGTGCTCCTATGTTGTTAAGATTATGTTTACTAAGCGTTCAATTTGTGCTGGGTATTTGTTTTCTATCTGAGTTGCATAAATAAAACAATGATCAAATTCAGGGGTCCTCTAGTCTTCAGCCTACTATCGAAAAAACAAAATTTCTAATTTTTGAACTTTTGAGAGAAGATAATGGCATGTTGTTATACATAATTGGAAAAAAAATTAAAAGCACTATCGAATGGCGTAAAAAAACAAAATGTCATTCGTATGAAACAAAAAAGTTAGTCAGTATCTGAAAAACAAAAGTCGGTATTTATTTATTTTTAAAGTCGATGCCAATAACATTGAAAAGTACCTAAACAATATCCAAGTTAAAATGATGCCATAATTCAAATTAACAAGATATGAGGGAATTTAGAAACCGCACGATTTTGGTTTTTTTTGGATTTGTTCGAAAATGGCCAAATATGTGTCAAATTTGAAGACACTGTCAAATTTCTGATAAAATCTTCTAAATGATTGCGTATTTAATCGACTCTCTATCTCTGATATTAAGCGAGATAGCAATACCTGCATGCTCAATTTGGGACGCGGTGTATATCAAAAAAGGAAAATTGGCACAGGCTAACGGGTTAGCGTCTTTTCAAGTCAGTAAACGTAATGCTATTATTTGTATCAGATTTTTGCAAGATCTCGCCTTAATTAAATTTCTATTGATTACGAGAATTTAATGAAACCTAATACTTCTACGAATATAACTTTTGACCAGACAGGAATATTTCAGTTACCTAAAATATAAAAATACTCCCTAAAATTTTCAATTTAAACGCCTGGTTCCTCAACATAATCACCATATAACTGGATAAACTTCTGCGAACAGTGCTTTTTAAACAGGTCTTCCTTATGTTTCTGTAACCAGTGCCTAGCAGCCTTTGAACTTCTCCATTGATGTAATGCCCACTAAGATTTTCTTTGGTTGTGGAGAAAGGCTAAAATCGGAGGGTGCTAAGTCTGAACTGTATGGTGATTTCCGTATTACAAAGTTGAGTGAAATTCAGCGGCTTATTTGACTGGCTAGTTGCATGTGAATATGAAATAAGGTCTTCTTAGTACAGTGAAGAAGATTAGGGTACTGAGAGGTACTAGTTATGGTAGTAAAATTTGGACATCTGCTGCTTCTCGCAATCTGTTGGTCGTTGACGCAATTGGCCTGTTGTTTTCAGAATATCAATATAATATGACGTGTACGCACGTTTGGTTAATTACTTCTAATCCATACAAAATACATTGAATGAATATTTTTGAAATAATTTGTAGCATAGTATTTCTAAGCCAATTTAAAATAAACACTTGGATTTGGCTAGCTCAGTCAATAAGGCACGAGACTTTTAATATCTAGGTAATAGGTTCGAGCCCCATGTTGACCGTCATTTTTGTAACCCGTTCGACTAAAAATGGAATGTAGCCCTTGGAACGTTAAAAACTTCGGTGCCTCAAAGAACTATTAACTCAGGAGTATCCCAAGATGCCGCTAGCAAATTTCTCAGATGTGCGCTAATGGAACAAGTATTTAAAATATGGAAACTAAATAATGAGCAAATAAGCAATAAATCTGATAAATTGACTATTTTTAAAGTTGTTAATTTCTAATGTGTTTTCAAAAATCTTTGCATTACCAGATAAATAAAAGAACTCAATCAATAGAGTCACATAATCAAACTTAATAATGAGTATCACAGAGTTTTTAATTTAATAAGCCATTTTAAATAACAGAAATTTTAAAAGTTGAAAGTGATTATTATCAAGATATACAATGGAAGTTGGACTTCGGTTGGTGCAGATGGAATCAGCAATTAGTACAATGTCAGGAGTACGGACATCACGAAATGGATAACGCATCTAGATTAGTGAACTGAAAAGTCAAAATAAATTACTGAAATAATTCATTGGCAATGAGTCCTCTTACAAGAAGTGGATTCTTTGCGTTAAGTTATATCTGGTGTGACCTGAGCACACACTTTAATAACATATAAACTTAATTGATGTCGTGAAGGGAACTTAAGTAAGATTACGAGTTTTAAACAACTCAATAACCATGAGCAACGGTAGCGAAGTTGTTAGATTAGATAATTTTTATTTGTTAAATTTAAGTGAAGCCTAAAGCGTAATTTAAAAGAAAAAGTTGAAAACCAATTTGGAAAAATGTTTCCAATTTTGACAATAATTAAAGATAGGTCCTGCTTCTTAATTAGTAGTGGACACTGGGTTGTTGCTGTGTCGGCACTGAAAGATTAAATCGTGTACAGGATTTGTGGTTAATACTAAATAACATAGAAAAAGTGTCGACAAGAGATCTTGTAGTATAGTGCGGTCTAAGCTAAGAAAACAGATGTTAAAGTATTATGCTCCTTCGACCTTCGGCAATATAAGCAACATGCATAACGCTATCTCGAATTTTGCAGCTTGCAGCATAATAAATTATTTAATTAGCTTACCAATTCGTAACAACAAGCAACCATATACGGCGATTTACACTACCTTCCCCAGCCCTTTAGTACCGCTAATTCTTAATAACAATGATTAAAGATAAATAGAAATTTTACCCATAATTTACGATAGCTAATTTAACAAAAGAATCAGCCTGACTCAAAACATACTAGCATCCGGTATTATAGAAAAAGGAAATACATAATAATTTACAAAGTAATGTCAGATACTCGCCTGTTGAGAGTTCAGAACCGACTGACGCCGAACACTTTCTGCACCCTTCGCTGATTTGTAAACTACAAAGACGGGCTCCAGTCGAACTCCAAAAAATCCATTTATATATCCTGGCAATGTTGTAATCTGTTGTTTGAATTTGAACACTAAGTATAGTACTGAAATCTAATAGAATTGTTTATTTTAAATTGGCTTACAAATATTATGCTATAAATTGATTTAAAAACATTCATTCAATATACTTTGTATCGATTAGAAGTAATTAAACAATTTTTGGATTATTATAAATTAAAGAAAATATTACAAAGGGATGTGTGTACACGTTACAATTAACAATCGGGAACACACATTTCCCAAGTAAGTGAAATTTATTGGTAAATTGGCATTACAAGGGGATCTTTAGTTTGAGATGGCTTATTTATTTAACAATTGTTTGGGTTTGAAGTAGTTTCACGTCACATGCAAACAAAACATGCCTTGAATTCCTTATTAATTAATTGCTAAAACATCAAAAACTAATTTTACACATTTATAATTTATATGTTTACCTTTGAAAATGATTTTGTTGTATTCAAATACATTATTAATCGTTCACATAGTTTAAGCTAATTTTTGGATCGATTCTCAATCATAAAAGAAGTATAAAGGGTTCAAAGGATATCGCTATTAACAAATAACTCTAGAAGTGATTGTGACTCTCTTTAACGTTCAACTAAATTTCTACCGAATAGCTCTGCAATAAAATTAAAAATATTTTGGTGTACCGATAACAAATGTTTTACGATTACCTCGATTAAAACATATTAGACAACTAAATAGATATACCGAGATCATCACATAATGGTTGTAAAATAAGTATTATCTTTTATTCCAAAGCGCTTATTTAGTAATTTCGATTTAGCAATATTTTTTCTTTTTTCTAATACCCCAGAAATAATAATTTGAAAAAATAGTTGATAAGGGTAAATATAAAATTCATGTTAAAGGAACAGTCTCACAAGTAAAAGCCGTTTTCTAATATATTTTTTCTTTCTCTAACCTATATGAATTAGAGTATGGAGAAAGTATTGTTTTCGTCCAAAATTTTCGATGTCGAAATTTTAGTGGAAATACACGTTTTCGGATCCCCTGAGTCCGAAAATCACGTTTTTAGAAATTGGTCTATCTGTGTGTGTGTGTTTGTGTGTGTATGTATCTATGTGCGTGTGTGTGTGCATGTGTGGGTGTGTGTATGTGTATTTGTATGTGTGTGTTTGTGTGTGTGTGTGTGTGTTTGTGTGTGTTTGTGTGTGTGTGTGTGTGTGTGTGTGTGTGTGTGTGTGTTGTGAATAGAATATCTCGAAAACGAAAAGTCATAGATTAACAAAATTTTGTATTTGGGTTTGTATCCACACTCGCACGCGACCACAACTATTTGTCTAAAATTCAATAACCGAAAATGCCACTTTACTCTTGTCATTTTTGGTCTTTCGCGATTTTCTCGAAATCGTCTATAACTATTTTTTAATATTTATTATATTTCTTAGATATTTCATGTCCTTTTGTATAATTAGCACAATTTCTCAGATAAATGTCCATAAAACGAGTAACCGGGAGTAGTCACCATTAATTACGAATCAAATAACTACGAAACTGAAAGTCCTAAATAAAGAAAAATTTACATTTGAGATTCTAACTACCTTGGTATGTTAAATTAAGAATTTTGTTCTAATCGAATAACCGGAAGTACAACTTTATTTCTGTTACTTTTGGATATTTTCCGTTTTGTTTGTTTTTCGAGATTTTCCCCAAATCGCTCTAAAGGTTTTTTTAAAACGTATTGAATTTCTTATATATTTAATGACCTTTCATACAATTTAGGTTGTTTCTCAGAAACTTTTCCGTAAATTGAGTAACCGGAAGTACCTTCACCGTTAACTGAAAAAAAATAACTATGAAACTAGAAGTCTTAACTGAATTAAAATTTATAGTTGTAGCTATAACTACATTAGCATTCCAAATCCAGAATGTGATTGAAATCGAATAACCAGAAGTTGCACTTTATTTCCCTCACTTTTAGATATTTTCCGTATTTTCGTTTTTCGCGACATTTTTGAAATCGGGTGTAACGATTTTTTAAAACTTAGTACATTTCTTAGCTACTTTATTCTGTTTTATATGAATCGAGCTGTATCTCTAATAAATTACGAAAATCGAGTAACCAGATGTACTTAGTGTATTAATCTCAAAAACTAACCATGATATATAAATGAAATTGCACATTTAAGTTTTTTATCTTCTGTACATGAGATTTCAAGAATTTAGGTAAAATTAAATGAACGAAAGTGCCACTTTATTCTTGCGATTTTTAAGTTTTTTGAGATTTTCACGAAAATAGCTACAACTTTTATTTTTAAATATGCTAGGGTTATTGCGTATTTAATGCCCCTTTACGTGAACTTAATAGTTTTTCTGAAAAAATGCCTAGAAGCAAGTTATCAGAGAAAATTTCCTGTATTAAGCAGCCCTTTGCCTGTCCAGTAACTTGGATGGGTGACTGTTACAATCATCGCTTCCAAAATAAACGAAGACAATAGTTTAATCATGTGTGGATATTATTGACATATCTATGTACGTAAGAGAAAGTCGTGTGTTGTCTTACGCTACATTTTTAAATTAAAGATATATACATATATCAATACAACAAAATATTATTTTAACATTACATGTATATTTTAAGTTTTCAGTAATGTGAGCTGGTGTGCGAGTGAATGTCCGCATGTGTGCGTGTATATTAATAGATATAAATTCCTTTATTTTCCTATGAGTGAGGTGAGCCTACACTTTAATTTTTGATTTATTTGTTACTTTCTCTTAGCCCTATATGAAATATAAGCATTGCTATTAACAAAAATTTTCGATGTCAAAATTTTAGTGGAAATGCGCGTTTTCTGGTTCCCTGAGCACGAAAATCATGTTTTTGAAAATTGGTTTATATGTGTGTGCCTGGGAACACGATAACTCGAAAACGAGATCTTTGAACTTCTATCTATCGTCGCACGTGACTGGAAAATTTCACTAAAATCGGAAAACCGGAAGTGCCACTATACTCTTGACATTTTTTCGTTTTTGAAATTGGCTATATCAACCTTTTTATAATTTACTATATTTGTTAGACATTTAATACCCTTTCATATAATTTAGGGCGTTTTTTATAAAATTTTCCGTAAGTGGAATAGCCGGAAGTACTTTCGCCGTTAGGTCTGAATAAAACAACTATGAAACTAAAAACCCTAGTGAATTGAAGATTTATATTTAATCACCTTTGTGATTATGACTTTATTAAGGTCAAGAATTTGGTTAAGGTTGAATAACCGGAAGTACCACTTTATTTCTGTCATGTATAGATATTTCTGAATTCTCCGTTTTCACGGCTGCACCGATTTTAGTATGTTTCTTAGCTATATTATTTAGTTTTATATTAACCAAGGAGTTTTTCTAATCAATTTTTGAAAATCGAGTATCCGGAAGTACTTGGAGTATAAATTATAAATAACATATCCCAAAAAAAATCATCATACGAGAATGAAAAACTATATTTAAGTTTTTTATCTTCAGTGCATGAGATAGCAAGTATTTAGTTAAAATCAAATGACCAGAAGTGCCATTTTATTCTTGAGATTTTTAAGTTTCTTGAAATTTTCTCGAAACCGTCTTTAATAATTTTTTTAAAACTTGCGACGGTTCTTATGCCTTTGATATGATTGTTCATGAATTTGGCGGTTTTGCTGATCAAGTGAGATGAAGCGAGTTATTGGAGAAAATCTCTGGAGTTAAGCAGGGTTTTGCCTACCCGGTAACGTGAATGGGTTACTATTAGCATTGTTGTTCCCAAAATAAACGTAAATAATATTTTAATCATTTGTGGATATTTGCAAATTTATATATCGACGAACGTAAGAGAACGTCATGTATTGTCTCACACCGGATTTTGGTTTTAGAATTTCATTTACAAATATCTTGCTCGAAGCTTCAAAGAAATAGTTTGTCTTTATTTTAAAATAATTAAATCAGTTATTACAGGCATTACAGTATAGATTGTCGTTTTTATTGCATGTATTGGAAATATGTATGTGAACTTGCCTAGGTCCTAAAAGCAATGAATAATTAATATCTACTAGAAAATTAACATGATCGAATATTAAAGATATTACTATTGTTAGTAACAATTATAAGATAATAGAATACAATTCAACCTAAAACAGTTTTCTCATAATGGTAAATGTATATTTTTAGGAGTAGAAAGAGCTATTGGTTACCATATAATAAAATAATACAGAAAAACTGGTACAGTAACCTCTTCTCGCCGCTCTGGTGGATAATATGGTGTAATTACAAACTATGATGGAATTATGGAGAAATTTTATCTAGCTTCTTTAATAGAAATAAAACTCGTAAGTTAAACAAGAATCTAAATAAAATACATAATCGTTCAAATTAACCATAAATAAGTCGGTCCTTACTGTATGAATTAGTGAAGCAAATTAATTTCAAATAAATTTTGTAAAAGCACAGACTAATAACTCATATATCAATTTTCATACATTCATGCTTTTCAGTAATTTAAAACGGAATCGCAAATGTGCGTTGAAAGAATGTGATGGTATTAGTAGGCAAATCTCTTGAAACAATTAAACAGTATGGAAGTGAAGACTGAAACGGTTATCAACACGATAAAGCTTGGGTCAATGAAGGTTTACAGAGAAAAGCATTTACGTCGATACCAATATTGAGTCTGAAACAAGCGTTCATCGATGCCTTATACACTGATTTCAAAAATTCTTCTGCGAAAGGCAGTACACTATTTTAGATGCTGGTTCAAAGTTTCGCTTTATTGTTGAAGGATTATTGCTGTCTGAAGGAAAAATGGGCATTGATCACCATGAAGAAATTAATAATACATTGTCTGAAGTTTGGCATACTACATCATTAAATAATGTGTTTGACAATTTTGTAATGGTTATGCATGCATTGTATCATAGTTACAAACTGGAAAAGATCAAAATATCACTGTCAATAAGTAATTAGATGCAGAATGTCTGCATTTGAATCATAAATTTTGATGCGGTTATGACACTATGAGAACTTTTACATTTAAACCGCCTCCATAATGGATGAAAATGATGAAATAGCAAGGAAGGGCGATAATATAGAATTGAGGTTATCTCATTACCATTGTGATCTTAATCCTATTACATAAAATGTAGTAGGCCCATCTAGGTGGTTTACAAGATTCTTTTGGGGCGTGGCTTGGTGGCTATTTAAATAAAATTAACAGTAGTAACACCAACAGATTTTAATATTTATTGTAGACAGATTTATCTAACCTTTTCGTATGAAACCAATGGCTAATTACGCTTTAAGGCATATTGAATATTTATATGATTTTAATCTGGATCTAGCATGAATAAATTAAATTTCAGTTCTAATTCTTTAATTAATATTAAGTTTTCTTACTATATTTTAAAATTTTAGTAATTTCAAATATCATTTTATCGATACTCGTGTGTGTGTATATATATATATATATATATATATATATATATATATATATATATATATATATATATATGTGTGTGTGTGTGTATATAT
>JAHWXV010230857.1:0-15186 GCA_024586415.1 Phrixothrix hirtus | reverse complement strand
ATTCAAGAGAAGTTGAAAAACGAAAGTGTAACTGTGCTTAAATTCTCTAAAAATAAAATAACGAACACTATTTGCTTTAAGTGACGTATTTGGTTACGAATTTAAAATGTTAATTAAATTGAAAATGTTATCGTATATAAGAGCGTGCATTAGTAGGTCATTTGTTGCTCTGAATTGGACCGAGGTTACGAAAACTGCTTAGTTAGCGTTACCTCCTAAATGTTGTAGCAAAATTACTGTAATCCAAAATGATGAAGGTAGAGCTAGCAACAAACATGTAACTAAATGTAAACTGGGCGATTTAGAGACTACATTTACATCGTATGTGCATAATGTAGTTGTTTGTGAAAGAGTGCCTCAGCATAACGCGATACTTGTAAATATCTTAAATTTGTACGAAAACTATCTTGTAAGTTTATTTAGAGATAACATAATGCGGGATATTTTTAAGAGTAAAACTTTGTATTGTACATGAATAATAAGTAAGTAAGTAAGTAAGTATGTTAATAGCGATGTAAGATAAAATGCTTCTAAAATGTATGTATATATTTATGTATACATGTTTACATATATCAAAACAATAAACACTAAAGATTTTTGGTTGTTATTATTTCAGCATCTTAATTATAAAAACTATATATCCAAAAAATCATGACGATGATTATATTAAGTAAGTATGAATAGGTTCATTAGAATGAAATAGCCGCAGAATGTTTCTTCACAACGAGAGAGAAGGAAGTACGTTTACGACTACTACTAGTGGTCTTAAGATTAATTCGAGAAAGAGAAAGAGTGGCAGCTGATTTTTAAATAGTTTAATTAATAAATTGCCTATTGAGTTACATTTACCTGGATATAATTTCTGCGGTCCGGGTACTAAATTAGAGAAACGCCTGAATCGTCAAAATAAAGGAGATAATGAGTTGGATAAGACTTGCAAGTTACAAGTGTCATAGCGTACAGAGAGAGTAATAATTTGAGGGATCGCCATCAGGCTGATAAAATATTGCAAGAAAAGGTGTGGTAGCGTGTCAAATCAAAAGACGCTTGTATCGGTGAAAGATCCGTTGCTTTATCAGTAGCGGGAATTATGAAAGTGAAACGTAAAATTGGCATGGATTTAAAAAAATATAAAAAGAGTAAGAAGCTGTGCATGAGAACGAGAAGAATAACAAGGAGAAACAGAGGTAGAAAAATAATTAAATTTAAATCTAAAATTCTGAACAATATTAAGCTGGCCCTACGCAGAAGAAAAAGTAGACATGTTAGCGGCAAAGGTATTTTTAGTTTAATAAAGACAGCTCTAAATATTGCTCGAGCCGTAATCAAGGAGTCAGGCGGAAGGCAAAACGTGCAAGTACCATCTGTCATACCGCTACCTAAAACCTGTGGCAAAATTCCTCTGATACCTCTATTTGCTGTACTCTCTGCGCTTGGAGTGTTAAGTGGAGGAGCCACGGAGATCGCTAAAGCCGTAAATGATTCAAAGGATGCAAAAAAGCAGCAAGAGGAAACTAGTAGACACAATAGAATCATGGAAGCGATTGCCACAGGAAAGAAACGGTTGGGTCTGTATTTAAAACCTTATAACACCGGAAGCGCTCTTTACTTGAAACCTTACAATTCTACTTTAAAAAATTGGCAGTTACCCAGGAGACCTTCAACTTTAGAGGTGTCTTTATGCGTAACAAGTTACCCATTACGAAGCCTAGATTCAAAGAGGGCGGAATTGTTAATTTAGATCAACAATCTGGGGCAGGTAGTCACTGGGCTGCGTATCGTAAAAATGACCATAAAGTACACTAAAAACAGTTTTGGCGATTTAAGACCGCCTAAGGAAATCAATGCTTATTTTAAGGGATGTAAGATATACTATAACCATCATAGAAAGCAATACTTTAGCACGTTCAATTGCGGCCGTTTAAGTGTCAAATTTCTATTTGAAACTTACAACGAGAAAGAACAATGGCTAATAAATTAGTGAACAAATACTATGTCGATTGCGATCAGTCTGGAGGGCGTAGGTAACACTGCATGCTACGATTTTTATCCACCGATTGAATTATCACCGAATCGAAGATATGTGCTAGCTCTGGTGGGCTTTTATGGTTGCAATTCCATACGAAATGTTACTAATGGTAACCATACGATACATTGCATGATAGTAGAAGAAGCGGCAGGTGGTAAACAAAAAGAAAAAAAACTAAACGAATTCTCTATGACGCACGGGGCTTAGGAAATTAACGAAATTAACGATTATTTACAAAAAGAATTCGCCAAGAGATATTTGAATAAACCTAATGCCGCTAAACAGTCTGGCGTCCTGCAAATCTTTCAACTAACGGCCAACAATAATACGTTGCAATGCGTGATAAAAAGCAAATACGGTATTGATCTTGATCAGTCTGGAAGTATATCACGCATTCTAGGGTTTAGTGCAAAAATACTGAAACCTAACGTGGCACATTTTTCCGATTTCACTGTGCAAATCTTGAAACATACCAATAAACACGTAGGGTGCAATATAATAAAGGGAGCATATACAAACCGTGAAAGAGTCCGAACACTATACGAAGTTGACATATTTGTCCCACCTGGATTTAGATTGAATAAAACGACGGCTAATTCGCCGTATCTGGAAGTAAACACGGATCGTATAAGTAATATTACGTTGAACTTGACAGATCAGAGAGGCGGGCTTATCGATTTTGGAGAGGAAAAGTTCTCTGTACGGCTCGAATTAAAAGAACTGTAATACGTAAAAACTTGGAGAGAGAGAGAGTGTGAGAGAAGGAAAAAGAAAGAAGATGGGTCTTAAGTTTAGCAATAACGAGCTTAGTTTAACTAATTTATTCAATTGCTTTTACCTGTTGATAGGATAACACCTGCAGCGGACACTCTAATGATAAATAAATCGAAGAAACTACGCTCACGACAACAACAACGACAGGCACGTCAATTTAGCAGAGAGAAGTTAAATTTATCCGAAAAACAGTTTTTAACTTCGTTTGGCCTAAAGATAGGAAACTAACAAGAACAAGAACAAGAACAACTCTTTGAAATCATGAGTGTAAATGTAAACATTTTTGAAAGTGTCAGGTTTGATTAATCAATTAGTAAGTATGAGACTCATGCTTATTTTCCGTTCGGATCTACAACCTGTGGACTATCGGACGAAATAAGAATTCAAATTCAAAGTCAAGGTCTGATAACGGACACTTACAATAGCTACATTTTTATAGAAGGATCAATTAAAGCTAACAATTAACCTGGACGCGGACTGGCTGATGCTCCCGCTGCTGCTACTGTCAATTCATTTACTTTAACGAATAACTTTCCTTGTTTCCTGTTCGAAGAATTAGGTATGACCTAGCCGGATAGAAAGTGGACGTATGTAGGCTAACAGGCGTGACAAGCGCCATCAAAGGTTATGTAACTTACACGCCAAATTACGATCTTGCTTTGGCTTTAACTGCATGGATAACGCAAGAAAATCAACGGCCACCGCAAGTCCAGCACGTCGTAGATAATCAGGAGAAGAAATTTGTAGCGTGCATTCTGCTAAAGCATATTTTCGAATTTTTAGGGATGTACAAGTGTCCGATTATTCACATCCAACAGGAATTAAGTTTAGTTAGAGCGAAATCGCATTTAGATTCTTAAAAGAGTGCAAATTTAAATTGCAACGTCACTTTAACGAAAATCTGCTGGAAAATCGCCCATTGAACTCTAAACGCTCAATCGAAAGTTAAATTGCTCAAGGCGCGTCGCACAAATACAATTAATTCGATGCCGTTCAGACAATAAGAACTGTACGAGTTACCTGCATTGAAGCAAACCAAAAACGATATTTGGCCCATAAAGATGTCGCTTGGACTATAAAAGCCACGATGGATACTGGTCGGTTTCCAAAATAATCAAAAGTCTAATAAGAACGCTGAAGCGTCTAAGTTTTAACATCTAAACATAATAAATCTGGCTCTCCATTTAAATTCCGAAAAATATCCGTATGAACACATGCGCTTGAACTTTAGCGGAGACGAATATTCGCAAGACTATTTCAATTATCTAAACCTTCAAGCTTGTTACTACGATAAGGAAATCGTCAATCCGGCATTTGATTATAATAAATTTAAACAGTGTCCTGTATTTGTAATTGACTGTTCCAAGCAAAACTAAACTTTGAAGAATTCGGCTATCGATGTCAAGTTAGAAATGGAATCCGATCAATTGCTTTGCAGAAGGTTCGATGGCTTATTGTTTACTAATTCACGACAGCATTGTGCAGTAGAGTCCGCTAACGAACGAAGTAAACGAAATTAAATCAATATAATAATAATAATAATAATAATAATAATAATAATAATAATAATAATAATAATAATAATAATAGTAACAATAGGTATACGTATTATGTTAGTTATTAATTTGCGATCAATTTATAAGATGACTAGTGTTGTTGTTGTTGTTAAACTATACTATATGATTTATCTGTTAGACTACAAATATCGTATCTAGTGAAAGGTATGCATATAAACTATCACTTTATTTAACCGTATTTAAGTTCAAACAATAAAAATTTAAACTATTATAACTTTCTCTGTTACTGTGTACAAACTACCTACTCTTGTCACCTGCGTTTCTAAAATGAAAATTATCAAGCAAAAGCAATCTTTACCGATTTTAGATTTAGACATGGAGGATGAAGATTTTAATAGGAAACGATTCAAGAATCATGGCGAGCTATTAAGTAATAGAATTAGAAGTTTAATAATAGGACCGAGTAATACGCGAAAGACGAACCTAGCAATTACTCTACTGCTTAACGAGAACGGGCTAAAGTTCGAAAATGTCTACGTGTTCTCAAAGTCCCTACATAATTCCACCGTGGGAGACAAAACAAAATTCGATATTTATATTTGACGATGTGGCTTGTGACCGGCAACATAATATTAAGGCTTACTACAGCATGGGCTGCCATAATGGAGTAGATTGCTTTTGTCTCACTTAAACTTACGCTTCGGTTCCTAAACACTTATAATTCGTGATAATGTAAACATGTTAACTCTGTTTAAGCAAGACTATCTCAATTTAAAGCATATTTATGACGATCACGTGGGTACTGATAAGCGGTTTCAAACTTTTCGAGAAATGTATTCCGAGTGCTGGCATGCCAACAAGTACGATTTTCTCTCGATACATAAAGCCTTTAATTTAAACGAAGGCAGGTATAGAATAAGCTTTGATTCGTACATGTGCGTAAGCAAGTAATAAATTAAATTAATACGTATAAATATGCAAGCTGCGATGGAAGGGGGTGAAGAGTTTAGAACTTGCAAATATTGGTGATAATATCTAAAACTACTACTACCACAACTACTACGATTAATACCGCTGCTGCTGCTGCTGATGTGAAAGAAAGTGCTCTAAAAGTAAAACTAATTCAAGCACGAGCTGCAGTCAAACGTAAGTATAAGGCCCTACGGAAGAATAAATTGCTAGCCGAAAAGTTAGTGGAGCTAAAATATAGTCCTATTATAAACCGGTTAACACAATTGTGGCTAAACTTGAACCGAAGTCTGAGACGGCTCCTAATAAACGAGATGTAGCTACCAGTAATGCTCCAGCTTTATAGATGTTCCAAGTAAACATGACAAAGATGACCACTATCCCGCACATCGCCTGCAAGTTTTCTAAAGCCACTCACCACTCCATCTATAACATCAAGTCCTAGCAGTGACACTCTTAATTTACCTTCGCCTGTACTGCATTTGACGCCTACATTAACTAATTCAGCATTCGAGACGGCAAGAGAACGGGAAAAATTAACAAAAGAAAGCTTAAGGAGGCTGGAAGAAGTACATGACATCTTTGAACAATCGAGGAAACAAATGAACAATTGAAGAGAACTGTATCCCATGCGGCCAAAATTTCGGGAATATAATCGCCATTACAACCTGTTGCTGCTAGTTGTAGTAGTAGTGATAACAAAGAGGGGCTTCTGCTGACATTTTACAAACTAGAAGACGTACTTACACAAAAAAGAGCAGCGGTGCTAACCAGAGATCTAGAAAGTCTAAAAAAGGAGGCATTCTAAGTCTTTTATTTAAACTCGATGATTCTAAACGCGTTGAATACAAGAATTTGAATAATATGCATGAACTATTCTGTCAGATACAATTGTTATGGAGCAAAAAGCTTGCCGGTAAAACTTCGCATCGAAATGAAATATTGGCGATATTGGAAAAACTATATAAAGACGGCTATATCGAAAGAATGCCTGCATTCAAACAACTAACTCTTTTATAATAAACTATCGCTATAAATAAATTCAAGTTTACTATTACATTTTAGGGTACGATTTTAAACGGCACCGCATCTAGGATATCGATAAAGGACGAACCGGGTGTTTATATAAACTAACTAAAGATGGCAATTTCAATTTGCAAAATAAAACTGTAACTAATGTAGCGAAACCAACTTAGGATTTGGATGCTACAAATAAACTTTACGTAACTGATGCGATCAAGCAGACCATTGATAATATGAAGAAGGGATATGGCGTAATTTATAAGCATTTTGATGGGTCAATAAGACAGTTAATACATTCTACAGGTGTAGATGTGAAACATGACTTAGAAGGAAAGATGCATGCCATGCGAGAAGAAATATTGAAAACTTTTAACGCTGATATGGAAACGAAGCTAAATAACGTACAGGCGGCACTCTTGAGGGAGATAAAGCATAACTATAATCTGTGGCGTGCAGATGTAAAAAAATCTGTCGAATATAACGTTGAATAACTTAAAATTTATATTATTGCACTTGTGAATGCTAGTGTTACTGACGCTAAACAGTACACTGAGAGGATCAATAAGGAACTGTCATTAGCATTACAAGAAAGGTTTACTACCAACAGCTAAAGTATATAAAATAATGTACAAATAGCAAATGGTAAACGAGCCACATTAAAAAAGACTTTCCCAGAAGACGCATGATCGTTAACAGCTTCACCGATATATGGCAGTCTGATGTGGCTGAATTCCTATTCTATCCAAAGAAAAATAACGACTACAAATACACATTGATGGTGATTAATTGCTTTTCGAAATTTGCAAGGGCAAGACCACTAAAGTCCAAAGACGGCAAGGAGGTTACAAACGCCATTGCTTTTACTCAGTAACATGATAATGTCAATAACAAAACACATTGTAAGCCAAAGAATTTACAAACCGATGTGGGGAAAGAATTTTACAATTAAAAAAATTTCCGTATTGATGGATGCATACGGCGTAAATCATAATTTAACTTACAGTACAATTAAAGCTTAAATGGCCGAATGTCTGTTACGAACGTTAAAGGGTAACTTGTACAATAATTTCAGTTTACGCGGTAATTATAGATGGATAGATATCATAAACGAAGTTGTTAGCCAATATAACAATCGAAAGCAAACACCATTCGCATGAAACCTGTAGCAGTTCCTCCAAAAACAAATCTCGATCACTGTGTTTAATTATTTCAGGCAGTTTATTAAAAATTTTAAAAGGATTGTAAACAATTGACTTCTTTATTAGTTCGGTATTTGGCCGCATAAGGTTAAACGTATAACGAGCAGCTCCTTGCCTCTCGTGCCATATTGTTGATCGTTGGACGTCTCTATATTTACGTACATATCCCATTGTTTTACCGTATGCCGAATTTATCATCACTTTACAATGGTTTTGTTCAAGGACGTCAGTTGTGGCCGATCAAGCTTGATCGCTCCATGTATTTTAGTTAACTTTAAACCTGATTCTAAAAATTGCTTAAAATTAACATAATGAATTACGTATATCTTTTGAGGATTAGGAGTTAAAAGTAGTTTCGTTTGCTTACCTCCTTGTGGTGATATCCGATGTTCATTAAAATAAGGTAAGCTATTATGTAATAAGTGGAGCTCCTTCGGGTACTCTAAGTCTATTTCAAACACGTACCTTACATCACCCTCATTCGAAAAAGTCATTATGTTTATGCTATCAATTTCTCCTTGCGTTAACCACTTAAAACCGCCGGTGGGTAGCGAATAACACATAACAATCCCATACATGTTGTTAATGTCAAAGTAAGCTAAAAACTTGCTAGGTTTGTTCGGATCAAAGTCGTTCATGTAACGATTATTCGCTACACAGTATCCCGTTACGCATTCGCTAATGCCACCTTTAATTGCTCTGTTAAATGACAAAATCATATCAACGTCAGTTAATTGATCTAACTTAACTTTGGTATACTTTATAGCTGCGTCCCAAGAAAAAACCGGAGCAGTTAAATAACAGGAGGGGTCTAGGCCATAACGTCTGTAGGAAATATCTATAAAACTTTCGAAAATAGAAACTAAGATTAAAACATCACATTTCACGTATAAGAGGCAATAGTGGGCTAGATCTTTAATGTTAAATTCACACCAAACATTGCACGCGTGTTGATAATCTTCCTCAGCTACGTGTGATTGCTTTAAAGTACTGTAAAATGCTTCTCTATGCGGCAGATTTGTTTCGCTAAATTTTGATCATTTATCCATGTTCTGATAAGGGTAAACGCCGTTTCGAAGTAACAATCGAATTTGATCGTCGCTATATAAATCATCTGCGGCAAATGAAATCTTAAAATTGAAAAATTATCGTGTGCTAAATACGAGGTCAGTTTTTCTAAACTGCTATTTAAAGATCTAAACGAATCTATTAATCGAAATTTAATATTAGTGCCGTTATGTATCCACTCGGTAAACGAAATGTAACTTTGTTTAGTTTTAGGAACTATACTTATATTTCCGGGAATGACTGTCGGTAGGCTGTTAATTAATAAATGGCTATCATAACCGGAAAGATTGTGAAATACCACTGGAACAGTCCTTTTTGTTTATAATTTAAATTACACGACTTGTAAGCAGCTCCTCTATATTCGCCCGTTAAGTGACAATGACCTTTAATCCGTTCAGGCATGTTTTCAGATTACAAACAGGTGCTAAATAAAGTTCCGATTGTTGAATCGACGTTAAAGGTTTCATCGAAACTAAGTTATCAAAATATGGCGCCAATTCAATTGAACTTCTATTTAACTCGTTCGTAAACCATTCTTTATAAAAAACTAAATAGCCCATACTGTTAACTTCATGACTATGGAGTTTATTTAGCTTACTTTGTTTACAGTTACCTGATTCTGGTGACGACGGATCTGCAGCTGTGGAGCTGTCGCTGTAACCTTTTTAATTAAAGATTCAAAATCGGCGTAAATTATAAACGGAGTAATCAGTTTATTTTGAAAATTACAAAACTGTATTTTAGAGTCGTTAGGTTTAGGTAAAATAATTCGACAATTAGAATCATTCAACTGACTACGGTCCGCCGTATGTAAATTCTCGCAAATGTAAATTTTCGTATGCACGCTAGTGGCCTATCTCCTTGTAAGACTACTTAAATTTTTTACGTTGCAATAGTGATATTTTGTAATCGCAGACAGGTCGTCCTTCTTCTTATTCTTTTCGGTAAGTATTTTCTGTAACGTAGGTGTATCTTTATCATCGTCGTCGTCGCCTCCATATTTGTTATCCGTATCACATGTCGCATTTCTTTCAATTCTATCTCTATACTTCTCCTTAATTAGCAATAAGTTTACGTGATTACTCTTGCGTGATTCGGTTATATATAAAGATATGATGCTATATTGTCCGTTCGTTAATGACAATCCGTATACATTCAACAAAATTATTGGATTTAATTTTAAAAATCGTTTAAAGTTATGAGAATCAACGCTTATTGGAGAGAATATGCCTTCAATATGGAGGACGCTCTTAAAATGAGAATAAGATGATACACAATTCCAATTGATCCTTGCCAGAAATAGAGCGGCCATTATAGTCCAGGTCAAGCAGTAGTTAGTACGATTACATATATTTATGCATGCTTTTTTAAGTTTTACGGCGTGAGGTAATTGAATGTACGTTCCTCCCGCAGTTAAGTGCATAAATATTTTAGTTTTACATTTATTAATGTTAATGCGTAAAGCCGAAATAGAGACCAACGCCCATCCGGAATCGCGTTCTTGAAACGACTCTAGATGATGTAAACTCTTGTCCGTGATGTTTGCTTTAAACCATTTTTTCAGGGGTTTCTTTGTCAAATCTGTTGCTAGTAATCTAGAATATTTTGTCGTAAAGGTAAAAGTCTGAGTAATTGCGCATCTTGAGTTACAGGTTGTTTTACGAATTCGGCTGAAAATTCCGTATTTATCTTAAACATTTGACACGGTTCGTTCGCCGCACTCTTTTTCTAACCATATTAACCATTCTACGCTACAAAAGGACAATATAATCCTCTAAAAAGCCTTCTAGGGTTTTATGAGTTATATTAATTACATTCCCGCATATAATACGTTGCAAGAACGCGCTTGAGTTATCAAACCATTTAAATGCCGTGAACGAATTTTTGGTATTTCTTTTAAGCCGCAATTTGACGGCGATCTATTGTATCACATGTATCCTGAATACTGTTCTTTTTGCACGTATATTTACATTTACTTTTAATTCGTTAAACTTAACTAGATATTTTTGTAACGTACGTAGTACGAACTCTTAATGATTCAGCCTTCCCGAACTCAAATTTAATCTTTCGTTCTCTTCAAAACTATCAGATTTCTTTATGCCTTTAATATTTTTTAAAAACCTAGTTAATGAATTAATTAAATTTCTAGTATACTTTGAAAATACATTTTTTTGTAATTGCATTTCTCGGTATCGTGATAACAGCCGCCTACCAGCTATCGTCCTCGTACTTTTTACACTCAAAATTTATAGATCTGTTTAATTCTTTCTTATGCGTCATCTCTTGTTAAAATTGTCTGAATCTGGATTTTTTAGCTTAACTCCCGTTTCCATTAATGAAACTGGTGCTATATTTCGTTAAAACTATATAACTATTTTGAATTGATAATCAGCAATCAATTTTATTACTATCTAGCATTTAAACTCTATAATTGAAATCTTACATAATTAAGAACGTGCCTTAAGCATCAACTTTATATGCTCTATAGATAACTAGTCTTTTTTCTCTTTCGAGAATTGCTTTATAAAGTAACTAAACAACAAACATTACCCACTTTTTAAAATTTATTTTACTTAGTAGGTAGGTAGGTAAGTAGGTAGGTAGGTGTCTATTTAATAAAATTAATTTATTATTAAATTTAAAATTAATCTGGATGTTATGTAAGTGTTTTTCTTCTCACTTTTAGTTAACAAACGTTTAAAAACAAACTTTTTACTTAAAAATCATACAATTTATGTAATTCCATACACCAAAAATTACATAAATGTTCTTTCTCTTTCTCATCTCAGTTGGAAGACGACTTACATCCTTCGTTATTATAGGCTATTTTTCAAGGCACATTAAAATCGCGCGCGCACACACATATACTCACTTATAAATTATTATTGTTGTTTTGTCTAAATTTTTAGAACCCATCACTTAGATCTATCAGATTCCTTCCGTCTCATCCTCTTAGATATTTATCTCATAGATTTTGTTTGCCTTATTTACGTCTTTTAGGCCGCGATAAACTACAACAGCTTTCTTTTTCGAAGATTTGATATCTTTATTGAAGTGTTCAATTATATCGTCAGTAAACGCATCTAGAAAACGAGCCGGTAGAAATATGATATTGTCGGCCAATTCTACTATAATCTTGCGTCAGAATCGCGTTGTAACAGCTTTGATATTAAATATTTCGTATCTATAATTAAGCGTTAAATTGGAAATCTTGATAGCATTTTTCAATGAATTTGATTTGTCAAAAATTTCAAAAACAAAATCCATATCGCTTTAATTACGTTATCTCTTTTAATTAGAGACAAACAAACAAACACAGTTTATCTCACCTTTGTTTAATTTGATATCTAATAGCCAATCTAAGTTATAAAATTTCTACAGATATGTAATCGTTGGTGATGTTTACAGAAATCGGCGTTAATATTTATAAACTTACGAATTTATTTACGGATCAAACATAAAACACGCGTGCACAAATAAGTCACCAGCCTTTAAGTAATTAATTAATATATTTGATAGGCATTTGTATTCCAACATGTCTTTTTATATTCATTCAATCGTAATTACACGGATATTTTCGAATATCAATAGCCAATTATATAACCATTTTATTAGATATATAACTACAATTTCGTACAATAATGAACTTTAACCTTAATTTACTATTAAACACGTTTTTACTTACTGCTTATTCCTAATTTACATCGCCCCTTTTCAAATCTGATTTTATCAACCCTTTTTCATGGCCGAATTTATTTATAACGCGTTTGACGTTATATATTACAAAACAGCTGTATATTAAATACTTATTCCAAACATTTTCTCATGAGGGAATTAAATTTTTTATACCTAAAGCTAAGCCCTCAAGCCTATTAATTTATAGATATACTTCCTCTTAAAACTGGTTTCTCACACAGACCACATTCTTATTTATTAACACTCTAAAATTTAGAGCATGTGTAGCACGTTTTAAAAAGAACATTTGTTGTCTTTAAATACACACACAACATCAATAAGTTATTAGTAATAAGCTCAATTTCAAGAATTTGGAGGATATTTTACATCTTAGTTGATATTTAAACTTAGATATACAATAAAAGCATGCATGCATGCATACAATTTCTGTAAACGAATTATATTAGTTGTTAGAATTAATTTATTTTGAATAGTAATCATTTAAATGATTGCTGTAAAATGTTAATATATCTATTTATAGTCCTAGACTTCTTCTGCATTAAAAACATTTATTAGATATATAAGCACTATTTATTTAAAATAACGTACGTAATCTATTAATTCTCTTAATCTACATAAGCTTGTATTTTAATTTATATTTCGTGTGAAAGTATTTGTAGTCATTTTACAAAAATATCGAATTTTCTTTCTCATAGAAACTCGAAAAGTCGCCATTCTTATGGATAACAAGTTGCATTGGCCCCCTATTTTGATGGCCATGATTTCGAACTTAACTTAACGGTCCCCTTTGCAAGATTTCTGTCTAGAATTATTCATTTCAATACTTATACCTATTACAGTTTAAATATGAACTTTGACGAGTTAACAACGACCTACCTTAATATATTTATATCTACCTATATGTTAATTATATTTGGGTTTATAATTAACTTTTTCGTTAAGTAGCATATGTACGTACGTGAACCAATAATTACCTGTGTTTTATTTATTTATCTTTACTAATATACGCAAACTTGCCTTTTAAAATTTCTACGACTTTAAAAATTGTTATATGTGAAATAAATTCGGAAAGTGCTAATTTTGAAATTAACTATATTTATTATTATTTATGTGTGTGACTTGTTCTGTAAATTCAACATTATTTAAAATTAAAACTTTAATTCATTTATATTTAAAAACATGCGATGTTTAGTTTTTATGTAAAATATTTATCATTAAAGAACGCGCAACTTGCCTTTAAAATTTCTACAGTAAAAATTTGACATTATTTAAAATCAAAACATTAATTCGTTCATATATCTAAAGGTATGCTATCAAATTTAACAATATTTATTATTACTTATATTAAAGTCTATGGGTGACTTGTTCTGTAAATTCGACATTATTTAAAATCAAAACTTTAATCCGTTTATATTTAAAAAACATGCCACGTTTTAGTTTTTATGTAAAATATTTATAGTTAAAAAGATGCGGAACTTGCCTTTAAAATTTCTACAGTAAAAATTCGACATTATTTAAAATCAAAACTTTAATTCGTTTATATTTAAAAATATGTTACTTTTGGTTTAATATTAAATATTTATCATTGAAAAGACGGATAACTTGCATTTAATCATTTAAAACGTGAATTCAAAGCTAATTCTTTTTTTCATGCAAACTAATCTAAACATTTTCTAACCCCAAGACATCATAAATTAAGTCTTTTAAATGAAATTAACGATAAAAGTCATTAAAAATCATTTATTAGTTAGTTAGTTAAAACTTTCCTTTTTCCTCTCTCTAATCAATCTTATATGCATACGTACATATCATTTTTAAAACAATAAAACTTAATCTATCAATAAATCAACGTAATTCCTTTAAGTTCGCGCACTAGCGAGCGCATTTAAACGGAAAAAACGGAAAAAAGCGATTGCTTATATAATTATAGGTACTTTGCTTTTGTAATATTCAATTTGTAACATGTACCTGAAATTGACGCCAAAATCACCTTACTGTTGGCCATAATTTATTCTTTTTCACGTAAAAGGCGATTTTGTATAGTATAATTTAGTTACACATTAAAATGATTTAATTTTGCCGAACACTTTATTTGGTACTTTATGTTAACACCCGGTATGTTCATGTATATTTATATTACTTTTTTTAATTAGGTTAGTTAATGACGTCAAACGCTATGAGAATTGTTTTCGTCATATTTAATAATTAATCTAAAATTAAGTTGTTAGTTCAAGTAGATAAAGGGACATGTGATAACCTGTAGTTCAAGGTTGGTAAACAAAACATTCAAGTTCAGGATTAAGACATTAACCTTTTGACGCCTATAAAGGGCGATAACAGTTTTTCACCGACTGCAAATTTGATACTGATTATTCAACGGAAATTCAGAACTTTAATTAACCTTTTTTTGCTCTGTGCTGGTTAAATACGTATTTCCAGTTGCAGATTTAAATCCGCTGTCCGTTAATCTACGTTTTGGTATAATTTCAGAATTTTTATGTTAACACATAAACCCGTAATTAATTATTCTTGTGTAACAAGGCAGTTATCATTCAAAGATTTTCTTTATTAATGATACCGTATCTTTGCATAATTAATTTTCTGTTCTAGTTGATTTTACGCATTATTTATATTTATTTTACGAATTATTGAAGGAAAGTGTACATTAGATCGACTTTGGCTTGTTTGGAAAACCATATAAATTCAAAGCGAATGTTCGATTTAAATCAAACATTTCTACACTTTCAGACTGGAAAGTCTAGAATTCGATTGCTGAGTAAAGCTCTTCTAGCATCCCCTATTTGAATATCTGAAACGTAATATTTAATTTATAAAATTAAATTAATTATTACCGAGTTTATTTAATGTATGAATTCTGTATGGCGTTAATAGAGCACATATATTAAATCCA
>JAHWXV010230856.1:0-15005 GCA_024586415.1 Phrixothrix hirtus | reverse complement strand
AACAGTAGAACGACCAGACGTTTTACCTTTATCAACACTTCCTGTGCTTCGGAATCTTGCAACAATTCTACGAATATGTCTGTTGAGATTATCATAATCATAATTTTCATCAGGAAAACGATTCACAAATTCTTCTAAACATAAATTAACAGAATAAATCTATTCGTCATTTTCATTTCGCTGATCGTTTCGAAAATACGATTCCAAAATAAATTGATTTTCTTCTAACGAATAACCATCTTATTTATAATTTACGGCACAAACTTATTTTTATAAGTAAAAAAGACTTTTTAAGCGATAATAATAAAACTAATACGAATCTATTAACGTACATAAATGTCAAACAATTGTCAATTTACTAACGGAGCTAATATCAGATTGGATCGAATTTTGATAACACAAGAAGAAACAAGTATCGTCCGGACAACCACTGTATATATTAAAATAGAAAATTCGTTATTTGCGAACTTATATATAGGAGAATTCATAACAGGCAATAGTTGACAGAGGTCTCCGACTATTATTACCGATATTCCATCAAATGAATTATTTACTCCCATAATCTGCCTCAGTCGGCTATCAACTCTGTAAAATATATTGCTACCAACCATTAAGATCTCATCGATTATAAATAATTTTAAGTTATATAATTTTTCCCTAATAGTAATAGCAATATCGCTCGAAAGCGCGGGCATATGAAAACTGTGTAACAACTAGCAAAGCAATTGCAGTGTGAAGTGTTGCACCATTAATTAAGAACGCAGCTTTTCCTAATGGAGCACACAACAATACTACAATTTTACCTTTATGACCACCCGGTAGATTATCAAAATAATAAGTTATTAACTGATAAATCGTGGATACCATTGTGCTTTTTCCTACTCCGGTCGATCCGCTTAAAAATATCTTCAAGGGCAAATCATTAATTTCAAATTTATGTAATACGTTCATTACAAATTCTCTTTGATCACTATTTAACGAATTCTTGAGTTCATAAATATTTTATGAAGTCACTCGTTTCGGCGTTGTAAATCGGCTTATATCTTGCTTAATACTCTCTTTTACACCACTTTGCTCTAAACCTCGATTTTATCAAATATTCTCTCGTTGGCATCTTATTCTGTGTCATCGTCGTCAATTTCGTCACCATTATTTATTACTGCTTCCAAAGCTTCATTTAAAATTTCATTCACTCGTATTGAATACTTATTTCTATTTATTTCTATATCTAAATTTTTGGTATATAATTCTTGACAATCTTTGCTTTCGATATCGCGAACTTTATCTTTAAAAGGCATTAATAGCAGTATCTGTTCTCTAAAATAGCTTTCGGGGTCTTGTGCATGTTTATATCTCTTGTATCTAATTATTGCAGGCTTTAAATTCTCTTTTTCTATTTTTAAATCTTCGTCATTGTTTTGCTCTTTGTTAGGGTATGGCTTATAATAGCTTGCTACAAACTCTGCTAGGCAAATATTTTCTAAATGCTTTAAACGTCTACAATACTTCTCTATTAGATCCTCCATAAAAACGCCTTTTAATTCACATGGAATTTGCTGGAAATGATGTTTACTTTTTAAAATTCTGACTCGTTCATTTCTAGGACCCGTATTAATAAATATTACTTTTCTGCTACTTTTCGATAATAGAAGCGATAATATGCAATATGCTGCTTCTTGTGCTGAGATTAAGTTACTATTCAGAAAGATATTTGAAATTCTACGAAATTTATCTTCCAATATGTTATTTCCCGTTTCTATCTCATTAGCAGAATCTCTTCATAGTTTTGGTAGATCTGAATCGACTTTACTAATGTAATTAATTGTATATGATGCCAAACCGTATTCCTCTATTACAAATTGTATATCCATATTTGATTCAAATAAATGTAATATGTCTATATTGTAACAGTTAATGCCTACTTCTAAACTAGTTCTTTTTAAGAAAATACGTGTTTGGTTTAGAGATGATCTAATTGCCAAAATCTATTGTTTTTCATTTATGCTTAACTTTTGCAATATTTCATTATATGCCATTAATTCTTACTTTTATAAAAATATATCATTAAATTATTAATTTTTATCCAATTGGTCTTATTTCCCTCGCATGTTTCTTCTGTGTTTAAAGGAACTAATATCATTGTTCTTCGCATAACTGGTAAAGTGAAAAAATAATCGACACCTATTCTTACTTTTTCGACCTTTATAACACGAATAGGCATGTTTTTGTTGTTGCAGTGCTACATATGGTTCACTTTCATTGTATTGGCAAGTAATATATTGATCAATGAATTTTATAACTCCTTCTACGGAATCTGGATATAATGAGTCATACCTTGGTGTTTCTTTCAACCAAAGGAACATATGCTCGTGCAGTGATCCACGAATTTGAAATTCGACTCGTTGATATGACTCAATAACAATTTTTATCGAATATGCTACATTCCTTTCATCAATTTCATTAAATTCGAAATTTTGTAATCAAACTACCGCGCACACGTAACCGGGTCATTTTTAATTAAATCCATTTTTTCGCAATCGTTCATTTCAAGCGCTTCTTAAATTGTTAAGTGTTTTATTTAAACAAATTTTTGTTAAAAACATTATTAGTTCTGGTCATCTACTTTGTGCGGCTGATAACGTTAAAAATAATGTCAGTTTCTCTAACTGACGTATCATAGCAAGTAAATCTTTTTTTTCCAGTAAGCAGGGCTTGATCGTATATCTTTCATGAATTGATATCCGCTATCAATTTTAATTAACTTATTTAGTAATGCTTGATTTAATAATTTGCCCGCGTTTATACTACAGGAACTTCTTGATTTTCTTAAACATACATTAATATTTGCAACACATTGTCTCTCAATTTTTTGTTTTACCATAAATAGTACTCTAGCGAGAATACAAGATCTACGATCCACTCGTCTACATTCAGTGGTAACTCAAATCAATGATCGGCAAATACTTTTGGAAAGCATAATTCATCAAAATTTTTAATAATATGCCATGCACCTTGCTTTTGGTGCTGACTTGGAACAATCACGTGTACATTCTCGGTGTTTATTTCGTTTTGATCAATTAAAAGAACTTCTTCGCCAATTTCATCGCCGCTTTCGTCACTTATTATTTAATTTTCTGTCATTTCAGTTAAGAACTTTTTTGTAACTCATTTTCGTCAATAATAAATTCAACTCGTTCCAAATACTGCCTTTCGTATCTGTTTAAATAGTTTTCGTCAATTTTAATTTCATTTCTTCTGTATAGCGGTGTCTCTTTTAAATATCTTAGGGCATCGCACACGACTGCTGACCTAATAGTTTTGTACATATAGTACGACTTATGCATTAAATGTCTTTTTAATTTTAATTATATTGTAGACATATCATTTAATGATTTAGGTAATATGTGTAAACATTCGTTAATATTAATTGGAATATTTACCACTGAGCCCTTAACACATAACTGTGGATTCATTGAAAATGATTTTAAAGGACGAATTTGCATAAAGGGGATGTAAGAGCTACATAAACGTTCTTCTAAAGGTGTTAATGCTTTCAAACAATCTGGCACATTGACAAATTTCATTCCGTTACCTGTAGCCAGTTTTGGAATCTTTTGTTTTATAATACAATTTTTACAAGTATTACATATAAAACATGAAGCGAAAGAATTAATTTTATGGAAAAACTCCTCAAATTTATCTTCTTGAATCTTTACGTTAATACTACTTAAATTAATCTTTGATATCCAAAGCTGGAAAAATAAACCTTCACAACAGTAACAAACGAATTCTGGTAATTTTTTACTTGAATTAACAAATTCTAATTTATTTTTAGACAAATTAGTGTTTTGCTGCATTAAGGCGTTATAAATATCACGTCTAAGGTGGACAATTGCAGTACTTCTTTGTATATCTCTATTTACTTTATCCTTTATGTTGTCTTTTGCTCTATACCTATAATCTTTTCTATTTTGTTTCATTTTATTTGTATTTAACTCATATCCCTTTTGCTTATATTCCTCGGTTCTTCTAAGTCTTCCCATGCTCTTTTTGTTTCTATCTCTTTCTTTATTTGCGCATTCTTCATTTTTTCTGATACTTCTTAACCGTTCATTATCTTTTACTTTTTCTTTCCCTTTGTATTGCTGATTTGATCTGATTATTTGCATATTCTGTTTATTTCTCTCTCTTTGTATTCCTCATCCGATCTCATCATTTCCATACTTTATTTATTTCTCCATTTCTCCCTGTTTGCATTCCTCGTTCGATCTGATTATTTCCATACTCTGTTAATTTTCCTCTCTCTCTTTCTTTTTTGTATTCCTCATTCGATCTCATTACGTCCATGCTTTGTTTATTTCTTTCTCTTTCTTTGCGTATATATTCTTCGTTTGTTCTAAGCCTTTTTAATCGTTCTTTATCTTTTTCTCTTTATTTGTCTTTGTATTGCTTATTTTGTGACGTTTCGTTTTTTTTCTACTTGTGTCGAGGGATAAAATTATTTATATTTAGCTTTGATAGCCTACAGCCGTGCGGGCCGGGTTTCTTCTCTTACATGACTTCTCATTAGCGGAGGGTTTGATGGTTCATACCTAGCTAAACTGGTTAATAAATAATGAGTAAGTAAATCTTTATAAGTTATGTATTATAAATAAAAACAAGTATATGGTTATTTACAAAATAAATATGAAAAATTCTGAATAAATATGTACACAATAATGATGGGATATTTACAACAATTAACTAAGCGTTCTCTAACACTAAACTAAAATCGACGGTTTCAAAAAAATTAAATACATGCTCTGGGATATTACAATTAATATTTATACAACGAAGCAATCATGCAACGGTAACTAACTATTAAGTCTAATTAATAAAGCTCAAATAATGGCAGTGTCAGTCATTATTGACAGTGAACGGTTCATTTCGGCTAGCATTAACTTTTAATAGCAGATGGAGGAGAAAGTTAAATTCTCGTCAATGTGAACAATTGAATAGCGCTTCTCGTAAGAGGACTTCAACCAACAATAACTAATTTATACGAGTATTTAGCGAATGCTAGGATGCACTTGGAAATCAAGAATCAACGCTGTTGTCGAAGATATACAAAACGGTAATAGTCGACCTAGAGGATTTACTATTCTCCTGATACTGCAATCCTTTGCGGTCTCGATATCTTACCAGGTGACGGTCTGTCACCCTCACAACTGGCACAAGCGTTTGAAAACATCCTCTGCGGGTGTGTCAGGTTCGTGCGCCAAGTCCCATGGGTAACTGTGGCATCAGAACAAGGCAGGCAGCCCAAGGCCTATGATGCAGGTTTCTACAAGCCTTCAGTATTGATGTTACACTCCCAACTGCTTAACTGAAGATCTCGTCGGTGATGGCAAAAAGGGTTTTACAACTTCCAAGCGTAAACTACGTTCGCCGGTCCAATCGTGTGTTTTAATGCAAAGGTTGATTCTACAAGGTTTATTGTTGCGTGTTTGAACCCAGAGCGTGCCTCGCTGTGGCAGGCGGAGCATCTCGTCTCGCGATCAAATGTGAACTGAATCGGTTTGAAGTTGACAGCAGAGTGTCCAGCTCGCTCCGCGTTTGACCGCAAAGTTCTCGTGCGGCTCGCTACGCAGTTAAAAGATAAGTCCCCGTATAACGGTGCAGCTCGCCCTGCAGTTAAAAGTGAAGTCTTCGTATATCGGTGCGGTTCACTCCGAAGTTCAAAGCAAAGTCCCCCGAACGTACTTGCGTCGCTCATTATATACTATTTTGATACGTGGTATCTTTATTCGTCTCGCGTACTTTGTTTTCTATTTCATTCCTGCGCTTTACAGTCACTCGGTACTTGAAATTTATAACGGGTTCATATTTAAAATGCTGGTATCTCATTTTATATATACGAGTTACCTTAACTTATTTTAACTACATACACTGTTAATTTTTAATTAGATAAACTCCTAGGTTTACAAACATTTATGTCTATAATTAGTTATTCTAATTATTCAATGTTTTCCGTACTCCGCGATTTGTTAAAGTCTTTTACATTGTCTTCCTTATTAAATTAATAATAAAATTATAACGTTGAAGCTCCCGAAAAACTGTATCGGTTTTTACTATCGCGATTTCGGTGTTATGTATGGTAGTTTTACAATTTGATCTAATTATTTCCATACTCCTATCTGATTATTTCCATACTCTGTTTATTTCTCTGCCTTTCCTTCCCTTTGTGTTACTCATTCGATCTCATTACGTCCATGCTTTCTTTTTCTTTCTCTTCTTCGTTTGTTCTAAGCCTTTTTAACGGTTCTTTATCTTGTTCTTCTTCTTTCTCTTTCTATTCCTCGTTAGATCCGATTATTTCCATACTCTGTTTATTCCTCTCTCTTTCTTTCTCTATGGATTCCTCATTCGACCGTATTATTTTCATGTTTTGTTTATTTTTTCTGTTTCTTGCTGTATATTATCTTTGTTTGTTCTACGCCTTTTTAACATTTCTCTTTCTTTCTTTAAAAGTTCCTCATTTGTTCTCAATACCTTCATACATTCTTTAGTTCGTTGTTTTTTTCTTTAATTGTATTCTTTACTTTCTCTTAATTTTTTCATTACAATTCTATTCCTTTCTGTGCATTGAGTGTTAGGTATGCTTTTTGTTTTTATATTTTTTATACTGATTTCAGTAATGCTTGTATTCAAACTGTTACTATGGTTATTGGAACTAACTTCATCGTGATTAAATTCGCACGGAACGACGACGAATGGTCCGTTATCAGAGTGATTGTTTAAAAAATTATCTCTTAATATGTTTATTAAATTTTGAATATTATCAAAACAATAAGCAACAGATACGCCTTCGGCGCAATATGTTAAGTTTTTATCACAGCTATGTGCATCATGAATCCAATATTTTAATTCATGGTTTATAAAAGCTATGGATTTTAATTTAGCGGTAAATACGCCATATTTATAGTTATTAAAAAACCTCATTATTACTTCTTCTAAATCAATATTAAGTCTACCTTGCTATAAATAGTAATTGGTGATGCAGGTACAAATTAGACATTTCCCATAAATTAAAAGATCATCGTGATAAATTTCGTCGCTACAAAGGTGAGGAGGTTCAAGTAATTGGCCACTAAAGTTACTTATTGATTTTATATACAACTCCTTGCCTAAATACAAAATTCTATCTATATCGCTTGAACTCCATTGATTTATATTCTTTATCGTTGAAAAACAGATAGCAGTTGCGGAATTACTTGTACACTGGGCATTTCTCAAAATTCCAAATTTATTATTATTTTGACTAATTCTTCCCATAATTATTTTACTTGGTTCCATTATCAATTTTCTATTTTTGCTAAAATTAAAACATCTATTATCTGATCTTTTACCGGCCATTTTATAAAGTTTGTATTAGAAATAATTACACTATTAATAATTTTTTTAATAATTGCAGTTATGTTAGAGTATTTTGTAAAAAAACGGCAATAAATTTAGCTTTTAGGAATATTACAATGAAATAGTAATTACATATACCAGAATCAATAAAATGTATAAAAAAATAAACAGAAATTCTTATTTTAATACTTATACCAACAAATAAACTTCGGAGAAGTTCTAGATTGAAGTCCAATCGTTGAACCTAAATAATGAAACACAATCGTCTATAAAATAGCAATTTTATAATTAAGTTACAATTCATATTAGTGTATTAGAATAGTAAACTTGATTTAAAATAGCCTTTTGCATTAAAGAATTCATATTTCATATTAACATTTACGTTAGTGAGTAACAAACCATTTTTATTTTGTATTCTGTTGAAATGAAATATCTTTAACAAGATCATTACGATAATACCTATAACTGGTTCTTGGAACAGAATATCTAAGTAACACGTCAATTTTCATTGATCTTTAAGTCTTAATTGGGTATCTAAAAGAAGCTGTGTAAAGTGAAAGGTGTCAAGAATTCCAAAGGTTGCTGGAGAACTTCATCCGAAAAGTACCTCACTACAGACAACATAAAAAAGCCAACAAAGCATCAGCATTTCAAATATCGTGATACTTCAACGGATAATACATTGCTAGATACCTAAGAGATGTTATTAGTGACACTACTTTTGTAAGTACCTTTTAATGGTTTCCTTAAAAATATCAAACTTTTATGCATGTGATAATATTTAATCTATGAACGACGTAAGAAACAGATCACCTTTAAAGCAATCAGACCTAATTAACTGTAGTTTAAGTAATTCTTTTCCTAATATAAAGTTTAACCAAGCCAAAGTCACAATAGCAAATTTCACCTAAATAAATATTGCAAATAAAATGATTTCTCAATGCGAAAGAAGAAGCAAAAATCTATTTTACTTCATAATGCAATGTAAAAAATTCATAAATAACTGCAAAACACTGACGGAAGGTCAAACAATTGTCTCTCAATAAATTATTATTTGAAATGTGCTGTTCGAAATTACAATTCGTGCATTCAGGGATACACTAGTAGTTAAAAAATTATAACGCAAGTACTTGTCAAATTAAAATATTAGAAACTTATAGTGCTGCATTACTAGAACCTTGCCGTTCTTTTATTTCTTACAAAAATATAGAATCTCTAGAGGATCATTTACTCAAACTTAAAGATTATAATAACTATAAGAAGCAAGTAAACTTCTAACATTTTTGCGCAATAAAACACCTGCTAGAGAAATGCTGAAAAGTTCACAAAATAATCAAAAGATATATCCGCATAGCTATTTAAACCAGTGGAACTTAAGTTATAGAATATCCACGTCTACAAACGGAAGAACCAACAATTAGTTCTACCGAGGATCAACAAATATTCACCGTAGGTCTATACCAACCAGGTTCCCTACGAATTCCCAAGTATTTGGTGAAAAAAGGGATACAGACAAACCTATCAATGTCCATAATAAACAGAAGTCCCGGAAGACACCAAAATACACTCCATAATTCTTATAGTCAATTTCGAAATACACTACTGCGTAACTTCATATCCTAGGAGTTACACAATGTAGAAAATATGAACTACCCTCTGATAACTGTGAAGAAGAAGCCGAAGAATATAAAGAATACGAAGATCCAGAAAATTTTTGGGCACTGTGTAGTGAGAGGAAGAAAGAAGGACACAAAGGTTGGCAGTACGAATGCAGTCCATAAGATTTTATTCAGAAATAAACAGATTCCATTGATATTCTGCGTCCTACACCTTCCAACCGGTCTATTGCAATTGACTGAGTTGTGGAAGACTGTCTCTTGTAGCCGAAAGTCCTGAACGGCGTTCTTTACGATCTGTAGTCCCCCGGAGATGTGCAAATCCAGGTCAATGTTGTTAAACCCCTACTTCAAACTATCTGTGCTAACATATCACCAGCGTTGAGACATCACAATCTATACGTCCAGAAATATCTCTAAGCGAAAGTTTAGCTCTCACATGTTCAACACGACCATATTCAAGATCATTTACTTGCCGATAATTTCACACTGACGTGAACTAAATGTTCAGAAGGCAATAATGCACAAAAAAATCACAGAATTGACAGTTATTAGACATCAGTTATTTTATTTTATAAAATTTATTGTTACTACGTGCAAAAAAAATTAAAAAAACAACAGATGGAGAGATTTTATTCGAATTTTAGTTATTAATTTGTTTCGTCAAAATACGCATTTTCTGAACCTTTCATTAAAATTGATGAATAACTTCCATGTGGTGCAATTTTTATGGATGTCAGTAGATTCCAAAGTCCCAGGTGGCGATGAGTTCTTTTTGAGAATCCGTTTCACAAATAAATCAATTTAATACAGATATTGATTTAAATTAACTTACTTTATTAAAAAATTGACTAAAAATAATAGAATTATTCAATCTAAATTATTAATGTTTGCTAACAAATTTCACATGCATATTGATTACGGAACTTGGCTTTGGATTACATTAAACAAATTACAATTACAAACATACAGAGAACTAAAAAAGATGCTACAGTCAAACCTTGCACAACTACCAAGTTCTATTTGAACTTTCAGGTGAAAATATTTTCAAGATGGCCATACTTCCGAAACTATAGGAAATAGCTACAAATTTTATTTTTTTAAACGGAACAAGTAATTTTGTATCACGCCAATCGATAGAGAATTTAGTAAGCTTCCGTTCATAGCCGACGTTATACGAAATTTCAATATTTTTTGAGATGTGTGCTTTTTCGTAGAATGCCAAAGTTTCTACGGCTTCCACCCTAGTAGGCTACGATTTGTTACAGAAATGCAAAGAAAGTGAATTAAAAATGTATTAACTTAATTACAAGTTTTCAAAATAAGAGCCATAGACCTCCAAACATTTATAAGTTCTTAATCGAATACCTTGTATTGTCGCCTTCCTTATCTTCTCTTGGGGATCCAAATTATTAAAAGAATTCACAACACGGGTTTAAAAATTTTCTCTGGTTTGGACTGGAGTATCGTATACCTCCGCATTAATTGTTCCCCATAAATAAAAATCTAGTTGTCTTAGGTTGGGTGACCTTGTAGGCTCCGACGAAGGACCAAGACGACGAATCCACCTATCATCAAATATATTAGTTCGTTCTTGACCAATAGCAACATGGCAATGTGCTGGGGCATCGTCTAATTGAAACCAACATGCCATTAACTGCACCAATCGTAAATTATCTAAAAATTCTTGCATTTGATTTCTTAAAATATCCAGATATCTTCTACTAGTTAAATTGTGTCATAAATGAAACAAAAACAGCTATCACACATTAGCATTGTAAATACATTAATGCTAAATGTTTTTTAGAAAATTCTCTCCGTTATTGCGTGAGGATTATCTCTGGCACAATTGTGAGAATTATAATGATTAATACCTTCACGAGAAAACTTTGATTCATCGCACCAAATTATTTTTTCAAAGAAATCTGGATCCTCTTGCATCTTGATAACCATCATTTCATAATATTTGACTCGATTACCAGGATCGTGAATATTTAATGCTTGGACAGAATGCAATATTCTTTGAATAGAATTACGCTAGCAGCAAAGATCGCACTCTGGAGATCGAATCTATGCTTGGGAGTGCTCCCCAAAATAATCCAAAACGCTAACTCCTCTTACTTCGTCTCTTGTGACTGGCTTAGGCAATACGATTCGCTTGTTGACTTGTCTATAATTTTCCAAGTTAATGATAATCCTTTTGAATTTTGTTTGTCATAGGGGATATGTGAAGGTGTCTTTCATTAAATATCCTACAAGTGCGCAAAATTATTTTCTGGCGCTCTGCGTGTATGAAAACTAAATTTAAAGTATTGGAATTCAAATACTCCACCTTTCAAAATAACTAAAAATCAAAGCAGAGGTAGCAAATATTCGCTAAACACTAATGCGTGCAAAAAGCTTGATTTCAAATGATACAGTTGCAAGACTAGGTACAAGTTACCAAAATAAAATGTTAAAATAATTAAGCACTTTTCAAAAATACTTAAAATAGTAATAATAACAACCAACTAACGTTTGCAATATCTACTGATACAATAACGGTTCAACTTTAATTTTGTTTATGTTTACTGTAATCCAAAACCAACTACCGTAATAAATATGTTTGTGAAACTTCTTGGCTACATTCACCTGAAAATTCAGATCCCACTTGGTAATTGTGTAAGGTTTGACTGTAGTATCTTTTCTAGTTCTCTGTATATTTGTAATTGTAATTTGTTTATTATAATCCAAAGCTAAGTTCCGTAATAAATATGTATGTGAAATTTCTTGACAATAAGAGGAATGGCAAATAACTAAAAAGCTATCGCATTTAGGTATAGGAATACCTTATATAGATTTAAAGAGAATTTCATTCTCTATCGAACATGATAACAAAAATATACAAGTCCGATTTAAAAAAATTAACTTTTTGGCAATTTTCGGATAGTTGTAAGGGAGACTCATTATCTTTCCCCCGCAACGAACTTTTAAAAAGTTAGTTATGCAGTGGTATACCTTATTATCATTTGGTTTTTCGTTTAAAGTTTCATAATTGCGTCTCTTTCCATTTCACAGTAATTCGGTATTATTGAAGCCTCTCTATTTTGGTCTTTGAGAAACCAAAATAATATTTTTCTCGAAATCTAAAAAAGTTATGTAAATACTTATATTAAATTTGATACAACTCTATAATATGAAATAAAAATATAGACATTCAATTTAAAATAAAGTAGTTAGGGACAATTTCCGGTATTACCGAAAGTATCGCCATCTTGAAAATATTTTTAATAGATAGAACAGATAAAACAACATTATTTCAAAATTTGACTTTAATCCCTCTATTCGTTTTCTAAATGCTTTTAACCTGCCATGACGGTGGGGCACCCTGTATAACAATACACATTTAGGAAATGATTTATCCTGATTTCTGCTTTTATAGTATGTACGCATCGAATGAGCAGAAATTAGCTATATTTTGTAGCAGTTTGTTATTTATTGCTTTGAAAATGAATAACCCTCGCAGTAATCCACCGATATTTCTTGAATAGGCGATACAAATTTTGTTATATTTTGTGGGGAAATTCTAAATTTAATGCCCAGTGGAAATGGTGATAATAAAATTTTACTTTTTATAGTATATAACTATAAATATAATTGGATTTTTTAGAAAAGAGAGAATTGCGTATAGGCCACTGCGTATCTGGTCAAGGCATGCAACAATTGGAATCACGTATAAAACGTAAGATAAAGAAAATAAACCACAAGGTTATTATAATGATTGGCAATGATGTAACACATGGAGTAAGGCTATCATTATTTCATATCAATATGTATTATATATTTAATTGTAATCCTATTTATAGAATTTTAAGAGAAATAAATGGAAAAAAAATTTGTTTCGATTAACAGTGTATTACAATAATTACATTAAAATTTAAATTAGTGAGTATAAACCATTTTTACTTTGTATTTTGTTATAATAAAATACTTTTAACAAAATCGTTAAGGTAAACACTATAACTAAATGTATAACAAAAAATAGTATATTAAAGCACAAGTTTCGTAAGAGGCATTTTTATAGTATGAGTGTAAGTTTGAAAAACGAGTCGATAAGCGGCGAGTTTTTTAAAGCACGAATGCCATAAAACGTCTTATGAAAAGAGTTCTTTATACTATTTTTTCCATTTTGCATATTTTTAAGTCTCAAAATGAAAATATAAATTGACATCAAATTTTAGTTGATTAGGGAATTTTGCATGTTTAGTTTACAGTTGGTGCCTTGATATGAAAAACAATTGAAATTTGAAAGCTTGATTATATTCGGAACGCTATATGAATAAATTATTGATAATTTCTTATTAAATCTATTTAGTATTAATTTTAAACTGAAAGTAATGGCCGATGAATTAACTTGTATACCACCTGCGCTTCACCAAATAGCCAATAAAACTATCAACAATTTACTTCCAAAAAAATAATTCAATGCCTTGATATATTTTGATAGATGACAGAATATAAAATTGATCTTATTATTGTGTTCATACGTAAAACAAAAACTTTTGTACCAAGACAATTTGTTAAATCCGAAAAACTATGAACTGAATTAATAAAAACATATTTTAACTTGCGACCTACCAACATTGTTCATCATCGTTTTTTCATAATATATCGTAATGTACACTGTCTTTCCAGCCCAATTGGAATTAATACAATTGGTAAAATACCCAAAGTCAATGCAACCTATCTGAAATCACCAAATCCTGAGCTGTTTATAGGACACTGTTTCAAACGATTCAGTGTATCACATTTGGCCAACAATGGTAGCGACTTAATCACTATAAAACGTTATGGAGGGTGGAAATCTTCAACTGTAGTGGAAGGATACATTGCAACATCTGAGAAAAGAAAAGTGGAAGTAGCTCAAGTCTTATGTCAACCAAGTACTTTTTTATCTAATAAATATTCTGAGTCAGAATTTAATATTATTAAGAGTAAAAAAGTATTGAAGAAATATTTGTATCAGAAAATAGCTTACCCAAAATAATAATTAATGGCAAAGACACTTGCAACATTAGCGTAAACGTGCATAATAATTCTACCATTCAAGGCAGTACACAATAAATGTAAATAAACATTTAAGGATCTAGTTTTTTTAACTTCACTTCCATAAATTTGTTTGACGATTTAAAAGTTACTATGTTGAAATTAAACAGCAACTTTGACTTGAATAAATATGTCAATTTTAGGTTCGAACGTGCTAGACACAATATATTAGGCATAAAATATTTCGGTTTTTGCAGATATAAAATTCATGCTATATTGGGCACAAAATTTGCATAGTTTAACACAAAACAAGTTAATAAAATACTACACATTTACTTATTCTTATATGAATGGTAAACATAATTGTATTAAATTGACAGCAACATAAATCTTATGGCACAATGCATGAGGCATGTAACCGAATTGAAAGCATTGTACTAAAATACCTTTGCTGATATTGAGTATTTAGTCAAATCTGAAATGTTTGGTAATATGAGTCGAACTTTAAACTTTGCATTTCAGTAGATTGTTCATAAATCAGCTCATGGAATATTCATTTACACAATCAAGGATTCATGCATATATAGATGCTTTTTGATACGGTTAAACCTATAAAAATACCATTATATAAAACGTTACAATTTTCGCAATCCGAACTTCTACAAAATTTCTAATGAGACTCTACTAGTAGAATAATTTATTTTACTATTTTAAGAAAATTAATACTTAACCTTTAGTTACTCGCGTGCCTCCGATGACGTTACTACTCGCGTGGCGCCATGTGTCGCCAATAATTAAGCCTTGCTATATTTCAGAGTTTTATTACCAAAAAATTAAAAAATTATTTTCAATACAAATTCAATTTTAATTTAATACATTTTCATTTACAAAATGATAAAAGATAATTGAGAAACAGTTATAATTAAATGACAAATCTTCGTTTATACGTGAACATTTTTAATAGTATTG
>JAHWXV010230842.1:0-10115 GCA_024586415.1 Phrixothrix hirtus | reverse complement strand
CTAAATCAAATTTAAATTCTTAATTCAAAAATAAAACAATTCTATTAAAAATGTTCACGTATAAACGAAGATTTGTCATTTAATTATAACTGTTTCTCAATTATCTTTTATCATTTAAAATTGAATTTGTATTGAAAATCATTTTATAATTTTTGGTAATAAAACTCTGAAATATAGCAAGGTTTAATTATTGGCGACAAATGACGCCACGCGAGTAGTAACATCATCGGAGGCACGCGAGTAACTAAAGGTTAAAGGTATTTTGGGTAAGTAATGTTGAACAAATAACGTTTCGGCTAAGTAACAATCACCTACATAATTTTTAAAAATTTAAAGTACTATTAAGCGAGATAAGTATTAAAAGCGAAGTAAATCTCTAAATAATTTTTTTCAATTTAGTTTGTTTATAAAAAGCGATTTCAAATATTTACATCAAGAAAAGTAGAATCGTTTTATCAATTTTAGTTATAGAAGTTAATCATAGTATGTGAAATTAATAAAATTTAAATTGTTAGTAAGTTTAAACAAGTAAGAATTTCGTTTATTAGATTTATTCAACTGTAAAAATTATTAAAGTAAGTGAACATAGATATTTAACGTCATTTTTTGCTGAAGGGTTGCTTTCACCTTGGAATAGTACGATCACATAGAAGAAGGAGAATACTTTTTAGACAAATCGGAAAAATACGCCAGTAAAACGTTTTCACTATATTTTGTAGTTCCATATTTTTGCACCATTCCAAGAATATGTCACACTGGCGATTGTATCTTTCGACTGATTTTTGGGGTAGAATTTCCAAAGACGTCTCTAACGCCTTCTTCTGAACTCAGGCGGCGCGAATTGAATGTCTTCTTCCATTACTTTTTATAAATAATTCGCTATAAAGCTTTTACTGTTGGAACTGTGACAGTGACAAACGATTTTTGTTTAATGTCATATAGTCAAGGGTATATTGATAAATATTAGCGGCAGGTAAAATGTTTGATTTTTATAGTACAATAAAATGTTTGTTTACTTCCGAAAATCGCTATGGTAATGCATAGTTCCATTGCGGGTTGGCGATAAATTAAATTATACGAAAAAGTGTCCCCTTCAAAAATAAAATCGACGTTACTAATCGTTTTTGTCAAATTTTATTTTAAAGGTACAAACCTCTCTGCACTGTTTACGGTGGAACATTTTGTATAATAATCACTTTCCTACGTTAACTACTATAATGCAATTATCAAAAATTGAATAATACAATCATTTTCGGTAAGGAGATACTCCCATTAATAATTTTTGGCTGAATATTTTACAGCCTAGCCACATAAAATGCGTTTGGCATTGAGAAAAGTAGAGACGATGAGCTATAATTTACTTAGAATTGCACTATAGCCTAATTCGGTGAATTATTATAATAAAATTGCTCTTGAATAATACACAAATTATAAAACACTTTTAAGTTACAAATAAAACCGCAATTGCGTGCACTAGCATATTTAAGTTTGAAAGGATAATATTATATTTACATTTTTGGGCCTTTCAAAATCAGGCAATTTGAGAAGTTTACGACTTTTTTTCGCAAAAGTTATTACTGTTTTTGAAGTTTTACAGGTTTTTACAATTAAGAACGTTATCATCTTTCTCACATAACCTTTTAACGAGTACAAGAATTTTACGCTGTAGTAAATTGAAAAGAAAATGTGCAAAATTTACATTGTTTGTTCATGTGGAGGGATCCCCCTAAGTAGAAATTAAAATTGAAAATTGGAAGTTGTTTCAATGCAACATCTCGAAACATTAAATTTGCTTTAATAGAATTATATACAAAAATTCGCTATCAGCACGTATAATGCCCAATCGGCCATCCCTAAGTCAGGAACATGCATCAACCCCATAACTACATTTAATTTATATTAGTTTAAAATACAATTTACGTATATGTAAATATATTAAAGTCTGAAATCACGAATGTTAGTTTTGTTTATCCATAATAGTGATATTGTCAAGTTTGAGATAATCTTTATACATTCTATCACAATTCCTATTTAGCGTATTACGTATGCGTCAATATTTAGAAGACTTCCCAATGAAGGAGAGTAATTGGTCAGTCGTTTCTTGCCTAAAAGAATCCGAGCGCATTGTTCTATTAAATGCTGATATGCACCCCATTCCTTTCTAACTTTACCGTCTTTGAATTTTGACTGAATTATTTTATAAAGCTATATGACAAATAAAGTTTTTGCTAAAGAAACTTGCAGTGACGTTAATATTAGTTTTATGAATTTATGATGTATCTTGATGTTAAATCACAGTTGCCATTTTGCCAACTGTATTATAATATATAATTCTTTTCTTAATATATTATGGATGCCGCCGAAATGCAATTGATGTAGTTCTGTTGTTTTATCGTTTCATGTTAGAAAAGTTTAGTCATATTAAACTTGAAACTGCGCAGTTCTTTACTATTTTACCAGAAAAAAAGGTTTATTTTGCAGTCGTAACGTCTCTTGAATGAGTTTTAGGGAAATATTGTCCTTCTCATCCAAATAAAAATTCTTCTCAAATTTTACTTCTTTGAAGCATTGGTGCTAATCAAATCTTAAACGTCGATATCCCATGCTTTGGCCAAATCTTCAATAGAGTCTATCAAACTTACCTTAGGCACTACTTCATGTTTGTTTCGACCTTAATATTACTCGTAATCATTCAACTCCTATAACGTTTGCTAAATTGTTAGTAATACCTTGATCTACCTTGTAATCTTGAAGTCATGTTAGTTTTATTACTTTTATTAAATCTTAATTTGAGCAACAGAGAGTGTGAGTTATCTGGTTAGTTAGCTAAGAATATGAAACCCTACTATTTTCACAAATAAACTTGTCTAACTGCAATACTCAATCTCACGACAACGATATAACTCCTTGAAAGCGGTAAGGCTTTACTGCACTACTTATTGCATATTGGATGCAAAGATAGATGTAACTTGTTCTCTATCATGTTTTATATGGTAAATGTTTTCATTTTTTAATGTCAGAATTGTATTAGGGATATATTTCTAAAATAAAGTATACACATCACTATTAAGAATATTATGTTTTTTATAACTTACTAAACTTTATACTTCCAATTTTGATAGTTTTGCTACAACACCCCAGCGCTTTAACTGAACACTTCCTTTTGATTAGTTAAATTACTAAGGTTACAAACAGGTTAGTTTCTAAAATCAGACGTTATTGAAAGCGACAACAGGTTGTTTTATATTTGTCCGGTCAACCACAGCTTGCTATACAATTACTATCCGTAGATGTTCAGCAACCTTCAAATCATCGTGTTTTAATACCGCGCCCACAATTAAATGTTTTCTTCCGCATCGGTTCATGGATTTGAACCATTGTGCCATTTTCATTTTGTTTCTTTATTCATGTAGAAGTAACACAAATATCAGATTTAAAAAAAATACAGTCAACTGTATATTACTTTAAAATGTTGACGGCACCTAGTTTTGAAATTAAATAGAGAACTTAGTTACTTAAAGTAGTGACTGCAAGCCACCCCCTGCCTATTTCGTGAATTTTTAACAACCTTTCGTTCTTTTAAACTCACTTAAGTAAAACAGTTCGCTTTAAATAAGAAATCTTACTTACGATACGTCAATCAGTGCCATTGGATATTATAAATGTTCCTACATTCACCTTTACAGTAATACATTTTCACCAAATATTTTAATGAATATATTAAAATAATTGACTTATTTTTAACAAGATGGTTGACTTGCAGTCCCTACAAGTAAGAACAAATAAGCAGATAAAGACCCCGAGGCGACAGGTGCACTTAAGTTAGCGTTTAAAACAGCACGCGGTAAATCATTCTGCTAAAATTTTTTTAGAAAATGCTTTGTTGCGGGTGGCGTGATAAAAATTATTTGACGTTGCATTTTTGCAACTTCTGGAAGTAGTGTAGGGTAAATTTTGTTGATTCTTATGTTCATTTCAATATTAAATTCTAATATAGGGTTATTTATCGTACGAAAATGGCTATAAAGCTCCTAACTTAATAAATACAAACATTTCTGTTTAGTGTTGTAAGCATATGTGAAGTTCTTTCACATCCTTTTCCAGATACCCCAGGACTTCGTTGTTACTGATTCTCGATGGAAACGAAAAGATGGTTTCCATCACAATAAGCATATCACCTGTCGAAGATTTATATACCTGGAGTGATTAGTCTTCGAAGGGAAGGCGAACTCAATTCTACACGCTTTCTACTATAATTTATTTCAATTATTTTAATATCAAGCCTGTGGCTACGCAATACGAAAAATACAAAACGAATGTTTGAACTACCGAGTAGTACTCCGATTTTATTTTACTAGCAATAATCTATCACTAAGGCAATATGAAGTAACATTTATGCTAAATTAATTGAAGTCGATTGGAGCTTGTTATTTACGACTTTCCAAAATTAAATATAGTATTCACGTAGATTGTTGCGTACATCATTGAAAGTAGTTCGTGTTCTGATAATTATTGAACAATTTGTTATTAATTCAACCTTTGTGTATAAGTGATTAACCATACGTCTTATAACCGAACCACTTCTAAGCGCTTTTTTTCGTTAAACCAGATTTATAGATGTAGTGCTTATTTTTTATAAGCGTATTAGTAGCTTGTTTTCATTTTAGGTTTATACAGGTTGTACCAAAGATGTAACCTACAAACAGGGCGATTTAGGGGAGATTATGTAGGAGTTATCGGATACCTGCCTTTGATTTGTATTTATGACTGCAGTTATTTATTTTATTTTCGTTAAGTAACCTATTCACCTTACGGGCTTAAATGTATACTTTTTATCTTTAGCAGTTACATTGGTAATTAAATAGGTAGCATCAATCAATTTTGACGACTTCGGATTAATGAATAAACAGTGTTGTCCCAGCATTGCAATATCAGTATCATTGCACTCACCCCTACTCCACTGTTTTAGCTGACTGATGGGCAGAACTATTTACACAGTTTCCTGGCTATATCGTGGTGCCAGTTTGGCATGTGACGCGTTGTTGCTTATATCTCTAAATGTTTGTCCCCATCTTGCACTTCCTAGATTAATTTATTTATTATATCAAAGTCAATATACTTAATAATCTTGTTGGTATCAGTATTAACCTTTGAAAGTTGGCGCTAATTTTTAGTGAAAAGTTGGTGGCGCTGGTCTTATAGACCAACCGGAAATTATGTACATATACTATTTATTGCAGCATTTTAGACAATAACACCTATATAAGAAATCTGACTTCTCTTACCCGGACTGGTATTAAAAAATTGGGTACATGTATAAAAAAATATAGTTTTTGAAAATACCAACTGAAAAATACATATTAAGAATTTGTCCATTACACGTCTCCTTATGTGCTTTCTTACCAGCTCAAAAGATAGTTTTTTAAAAAATATCGCCTTCGTATGAAACTGTTAGTATTATTAGAACTAAACATCACAAATACATATTTGTTCTGAATATTATATAATTGTTTTACTCAAAATGTTACTTAAAATTGACTTTGAAAGTAAACTAATAAATATAAATATTATCTTTATAATAAAATCAATATATGCAAGCAATTTCAAATGATATGAATGCATTCTTATAAACAAATATAGGAATATCATAAGTTTTATCTACAACATTAGGTATAACATAATTTAATATTGTTTATTACAAAAAACCGATTTTAAAATATAAATTAAATGACTAACAAAACTTGAAATGAAATTATAAAAGTACAGCAAATGTATCGGCAAGAAAATAATGCAAGCAGCTAAATTTACAATCACAAAATGGAACACAGTGGGTAGCGTTGGTGCGTGAGACCGGAATATCGTTAGAAACACAATATGTCTAACCTGAACCGCTGAGATCGCACACTGACGCATAAACTGCATTTTTAATAAGATACTGAAAGTTGTTTCCCACCACACCTCTTGAAATAAAAGTTATAGTCGGTTAAAGTTTTCGGCGGTCTGTGGGACCAGGCGCCCACACCTCAAAGGTTAAGGAAACGCAAGAGAAATAGACAGAAAAATTTCAAAGTCGAGTAGTACACAACGGCGAAGAAATGGTTAATACTACCTGTCTATTAATTTTTACTATGTGGGATTTATTCTACGGACGTGTCAAAGAACTTTTTCATAAAATTCTATCTACAGAGATTTGATGCCAAAATAACTTTAGAGCTATAGGAAATTAAGGTTTATGTATGTTTGAGATATAGATAGTATTTTACATATGTCCGTAAGTTCCACTGTATTTATAAAATTATTAAATTACGTACGGCTTATTCCCAGGGAAGTGAGAGGGTAGAAAACCCATTTAAAATGATTTCTCATGGAAGCGCTAGAACGCTTCAATTCTATTTTCGCCTTCTTTACAACGTATATTTTTCTCAAAATAGTCATATTATATTACATGATGTATTATTCAGTTCAATCTGTTTTGAGGGTAGTTCAAAGCCCCTAAATAATATATGAACATTGCAAAAGACCTAACCAAGTTTTTGTTTAGTTTGAAGATAAACATTTTGGCGTTTATTTCTTTCGACCGGAGTACTGCTTCTATGTGAATCTGCCAATAAAGACCATTACAGCACAAATTTGAAATCCAATTCTAAAGTGATATACTAGTAAAATACAATCTTAGAAACGCGTCTTGAGAGGTCAAACTATTATTTGGATTGTATATATTAGGATAATTCAGTTGTAAGTTCTTTAGGACAGCTTTATAATCACATTTCTTTTGCTTTATACCATTTTGTTTCCAAAAAAGTTATTATCAATTCCAATCAATTTCTACACTGGTATTGACTTAAAACAAAGCAAACAATCAAATTTAAAGATAATCTTTGTATGGAATACACAAACTGTAATACGCTGATTAAATCCTTATAATTACAGAAATGCCAGAGATAACCTGAAAACAGGCATAGACAAAGATTGTAGAACGTTGTAATGTGCTCTGGTTTAAGCATTAAAACTTACATTGGAGATGCTTGACCAGTATTACGATGGCCTGAGGTTTTGCTCAAAGGTCGGAGTTTGGGCCAGGGCTGTATGTTGGATTCTGCGCGCGAAATCTGTCTAAAACTTACTTTATTTATGTACAAGATAAAATTATTTACAAGGTTGCCTCTCAGCGTGAACTGGAACTTATAAATTCTATTGGTTTAAGGTTATTAACTAGTTTTAGTTTCATACACTCTGTATATACATTTGTGTCATGACTTTTGTTGTACTTAGCTCAATTAACACTTCTACTTTTAATTTAGTTGCAGCTTATAAGCTAAACTCACCTTTCTTATTTCCTAACAGACTAGGTGTACACCTCTTAAAACATTATTTTTATTTGCATTTAATTATGAATCACTGTAAATGTGCTTTATTCTAATTTAAACTGTTTGAAATTAGTTTTAATTCAGGATATTTGCATTCCTGTTATTTTTAAATAGCGCTTCACCTTAACATTTATGTATTATGAATTTGTAAATATTTACATGAAGTGTGGGTATATTACCTTTGTAATATAATCCTTTATTAATTTTTTTATAAGTAATAAGACCTTATAACAGAAAAATCGTTTATTAAATATAATAAAGTAAATTCTACATTTCAGTTTTATTATTGATATAAACCTTTTCAAATTAGCTAGCGGTAGTTTCTCTTTTAATTACAAATCATAGGTGTCGTGCCAGTGAACTTTTATACTATTATTTACAATCGATATGATCGATCTAACTGATCAAGATCACCGAGATGGCGATGGTTGTTATTATGGCGTGTTAATAGTTATAATTATTTTAAAAGTGTTGTTTTCGCATGTGAATTTTAATTTAGGTACTTTATTGTTTGGTGCCAGATTATATATACTTCATCCAAGTTTGTTTTGAGGAAGGAGAGCGACCCGCTCCGAAAGGATTGTGTGTGTCACTGCATGGAGCGAAAAATCGTACAAAAGGGGTGTTCTCTCAATATCTTTGCGGAAAGGAACTGGAATGCTTTTCAATACCCCGGTGAGTGTCTGAACAAATAATCTTTCTAGATAATAACTGAATTCAGAACTAAATGTGCGGGTAAACAATCTTCGTGGTCTTTATGTTAGGTATCGTACTTTCTTCAAAACTTGAAATGATGCGTCCTGTATTAAAATACGATTATTTCATTTGTTTTTAGGTTTTAATTATGAAAAGTAATCAAAATATTACGGATTTTCAAATTTAAAAATTTTTAAATTCACTTTAAAAATAGAACTAATTCTCCGCTCGATTATGGGGTGAATTATTAACTCGGTTTATTAAATTAAATTACTCGATGGGTAGTTCAACCAACTCTGGCGGTAAAACTTGCTCTATCGGGCGAGCTTACACTGCGAGCGTTTATATAAAATGATTATCTGCAACCTTAAGGAGAAAAAACTTTCTAGCCTCTAAATTTACTTAATTAACATTTTCTACAATTAATTAATACAACATCGGGTGCGTAATTCAATGCGCTTGAAACAGTAGTAACAGACATATATGGGACTGCTTCTAATTAAAATTAATTAACAAAAACAGTACTACATGATAAATTACACGGATTAAAGAAAACCAAAGTTATACATAATATAGCGGATACGAATACGAATTAATCCTTAAATAAATAAGCTACATCTTAATTAAAATAAGGTTATTAAATTAATTTATATAATGTAAAAATTTCCATTAATGGTTAAAACTTACGTACGCTTATCTAATCTTCCCGTGTTGTTTATGCAAAGAGTTCAAACCCCTTGACCTACAAAGGTAACGTTTTGTTGACTGAGGTAAAGAATCTTGAACTATTAGATTATTATTTCATACAAAAAACTTTACGATATACCTAACCTTAATATTAATAAATGCAGCGGTAATTAAAAAGTAAAAGTAAGTAAATACATAAACATGATAATCGGTTAAAGCTCGATAATTATATAAGTGACAATTAAATGAAATATATATAGAATGGTCTGTTAGTATTAAATTAAAGGAATGGTTTTAAATAATTTAAATATATACAATTAATGTGACTAGCCCTATTTCAGCATGGAGTTTATAATTTTTTAATTAATTATTTATAAAAACGCAAATTCGATGCAGCGGAATAGGTACATTACAATGTTTATGTCTTTATTCAAGATATTCAATTCGAAAATATTAAATTTTTTGAAATTATATAAACTGCAAAAGAAAAACCAACATTATATCACCATCCACAATGATTTATCAATAATATAGTTCCTCATACAATTTCAGAATCTGTAATATGCTCGCTAACTTTTTGATTCTGTTTACTCATTGTATAGCTATAACACCAAAATTAAAAGCACGGACTGCTTTAATAACATCAGCACGCTTTCACGCATCTCAATAGTTTCTGATATGGTATTTAGCAAATTCTGTACAATAAAGTACAAATTCAACTACGGTGTACCAGCATATTCTTTAAAAATGCGCTTCCTCTGCATATAATTACCTGTTTCCCATTTATTTCACAAATCCTTCAATTCAGACACTTACCCCACATAATGGAGTGATAAGTCGCACATCGATACCGATACCGAAAAGTTGGATATTTCTAAAGGTTTCAACAGGGTTAATTTGGTCATACCTACAATCCAGGTCCCTAATAGTAAGAATAGTCTCTACTCAATCTCTAACACTTTTACCCACATCAGTAATTCATGTCCTATCCTTTTCTCTCTATTTGTTAATGATATCTTCAATTCAATGGAATACTCGGAATTGCTCATGTCTGCGCATGATTGAAAAATATTCGCTACTATTTCTGCTTCTTCAGATGCGACACTAATACAATAGGATAGGAAGTCTGTACATAGGTGGTGTACTGAAAGCAATTTACTCCTGAATACAAATAAATGTAATCACTAGGGGGCGGAATATATGCATTTAAATGCAGCCAAAATATGCGCATATATATATATGCCTTGTTTGCTTTTAAAATATGTACTTATATACCTTTTTTTGACCAAATATGCATACTGGTATGCAATATTTTTTAATTTATTATTATAATAAAATGGGGTAAAAAACACACTGAGTTCTAAA
>JAHWXV010230762.1:0-12326 GCA_024586415.1 Phrixothrix hirtus | reverse complement strand
TATATATATATATATATATATATATATATATATATATATATATATATATATATATTGTATAATTCACTACTGAGCCTTTAGAATATACAACCATACACTCTTGAGCCCGAAAATCGTTATTAAGCCCGAGAAATGGCTCACTAAGGTATCGGGCAGCATATCACGGTTTTTTCATCGTAAACTCATTGAAATGTCCAAATATTTTGTATGACAATTTATTATAAAATATTACCTAATCAATAATTATACAGATAATAGGTAATAAATTTGCAGCTTTTGTTGCCATAGTCTTAATCGTCCGTTATGCTTGACAGTTATTTCACTAGTATAATATTATTTTCTACGTGTATTGGATATAAACACTTTAATGACCACCGAATTTCTTCCCTTGAAAACCTGTTTATGTTCCTTAATAAATTCATTAACTTCAATTTTGTTTGGAGAAATTTTGTTCTTTAGATCGGTACTGAAATGTAGTTTCGCCAGCAGTTTTTGTTTTCCGTTCCACCGCTGTCTAATGATCTTACTCTTTTTTGCATGGCAATCGGAATTATCTGAAATAATAAAAATGTAGAAGCAATATAACAAAATTATAAGCACATACCGAAAGATTTTTTAACATGTCCTTCCATCTCTCCATCTTTATCAGCTGTCCATATAGTATTCGCTCTTTCTTTGGTGTTTTTTAATGCAATGTCTCCTTCTGTATTAGAACTTGGAGTAATGTTTTGAATTTTAGAAGTCTTCGTGCTTTGGGACCCGAGATTTGGCTCAGATTCGTTTGAATCAGTTCCTTCCGAAAACTCTATTTCGTCTAACGTTTTATCCTTGTATTGTGCTCCTTGCCCTTCATTTATTGCTAATAATAGTTTCAACATCTTGGCTGTTTGATATACGTCCTGAGCTAATTTAAAATGTAATTATTACTAAAATTTGTTATTTGTAAAACTTCTAACTTACCTGTAATATGTTTCATGGGTTTTCTTCGTGCGGCCCATAAATGTAGAAAATTGCTCCGTTTCCGTTTTTGTCACGTTTAGAACCTGAAGGACGCAATCTGTTTGTTTTCTTAGACGAGCCGAGGTAAAAAGTTCTTTGTTATTCACATTTGCTTGTTGTGCTAATTTTTTTAAAACATGATAACCACTTAACCATCAGTTTTCGATTTAGGGATTGGCGAAGAGGTACTCGTTTGAAGGTGGAACACAGTCTGTTTTTTATGCAAATTATTTTTTTTGTACGTTTCTAATGGCTTCATTTGCTTCCTTCACGGCATATCTTTGAAATTTCATTACATCACTTGTCAATCGAAATAGCTTTGATTTTTCCCACTTCTTTTCATTTAAACCGTTCAATGCAATTCTTGAAATTTCAGAATTCCTATGATGTATTAGGCATCTTATGCCTTCAATCCCTTTCAGTATAGTTTCTGGATTTTCGCACGGAAGGAATTTACTTTTCTTAATAAGCATTTTAGTCGCAATATCACTTATCTTTTTTAATGTGGTTTCCACATGTAATACCAAGCTCCCAGCTGAAAATGTATGCATCATATCCTCCGATATGTTTGGTTGCTGCCACAATGTTTTCAAGGAATTCAGGTTTAAGCGCTTGAAAAAGGGTTGAGATTCCTGTCGGGCTAATTCCCTCCTTTTTTTAGATATGACGTTTCTAATTTAGTTTCTTTTGTGCTTTTTTAACATACTTTCTGCGTAGCTGCATATTAATATGTCTTTCATAGCTACTTTAGACTTTTCATCAGCTCTCATAATTTTAACTACTGCTTCTTTTAGTTGCAAGGAATTGTGAAAATCTGTGTACGTACCTGAACCGACAGAAAATATTTGGGATCCTGTAAGATGATTTTCACGCTCGCCGAATCTTTCTATTTTTTGAGCGAAGTTCACAGTCGGTTTTGTGTCTTGATAAAAAATGTTTTGAAAAACCAAAAACAAAACTGGCAAGGGATGTAATCGTCTTTGCCTATATTTGTAGTACATTTTGGTCTTCTGGCCGGTCGGACCGACTCATTTGTTTTGATACCACAAACTTTCCTTGTCTGGGAATGAGATTAACTATTTTCTTTCTTTGTGGGTCTTTAGGTGCTAATGACAGTAATGTTTTTACTGCTCCTTCTTCTTTGTGGTTAAGATTTAAATGTCGTGCAAAATGCGTAACGTCTTTAATACAGTAAGGGTAATTATTCTTTTTCCAGGGGCCTTAAGTTACCACACTCTTAAAGAATACTAGGCGTTTTCTGAAATCATTTCCCAAATTATGATCTTTCAAACCAATTTAAAAACCATATAGCATACTTTAAACAGTACCATAAACCTGCATTACTTGGTCATCCAGTGATTTTTCTTATTCCTTTATGACATTTCAGTTTCAGCAAGTTTGTCATTTTGTTTAAGATTACCAGTGATTTAAAATGACGAGAAAATACAAACGGATTCCTTAAAACAAATATTGGAAACAAGATTATACAGGTGCGATGGCATGTGTTGGGCCATAATTACTTATGGAGTACCACGCACAATGCTACTTTGGAAGCTTCTTGGAAAAACTTGACAAAAGTTGGGCATTAATAGTTCTATTTAGGGCTGAAGTGACAACAATTGCGGAAACCCCGGGTGCATTATTAGAACGAGATTTTCCACTTATCCGACTTGCCAGGGCATTACTGCCAAATACTTGGAAAAATAAATTTCTGAAGAAGATCTAATTGTGGAATTCACGGTTCTGGTGCAAAAAAGTTAGGATACCTCGCAAAACGAAAAGAGTGGCAGGGGTACAAAGTTACTTGCGAATATTCATTAGTATTCCAAAATGCTAATGATGATGTATATCCATCCATGGTTGTGTACTAGTTAAACATATATGAACAGTGCACAGAAGGTGGTCCCGCTGAAACAATATATGCCAACAGTCCTGGCGGATGATTTGATATGTACCTATGTGAGACATGATTATTGAAAATATTTCTGCCACATATCCAGAATACCAGGCAACCAGGAGCTATTGTGGTTGGTGATTACTTTCACGACCTAACCCAATTGAAGTGCTAAAACGAATTCCAGGTGGCTCATGAGACAACGGCGACAACTTTGACAAATCTATAGGCTCCTTTTTTATCAAACTTCTAAAGAAGCACCAAAGAACTACAAAAATATAGGAGATTAAGAAGAGAAAAGCTGTAATCTGGCAGAAATCTTACCAGCTGCGCAACTTACTGGAACTTTATGTGTACAAACTCAAAAATAAAAACAATAAAAATGCTTCCGATAGTTACACTCTATAGGTAAGAATAAAAGGCAGAAAAATAATAAGTCAAGCTCATAATGTAGAATTTGTCAATGCGATTGGAAAAACACTTTGTATCAAATACGTCCCATGCCGAAAATGGATTTTCGGTACCTGCAACATGAGTCAGGACTCTTAAACCTGCAAACACTGTGAAGATTGAGAGGATGAATATTATAAAAACTGAGACAACCCAGATGCCTACAAAGATTTAATAATAACTACAGTAGCAACAAGTTCAGAAAAACCCCGGAAAATATGGGAACTAATTTCAATAACAAACAGCATGAACCAATCAAAAGCGTCATTTTAGTTTTGAATAGTAAACGACAAAAACTGACTTGTTTGGGGATTTCATATTATAATTCCTTTGATAGTATCCATTTTCTGAAGAAAATCGTCTTTTCCAAGACGCTACTAGCCATTTGAATAGTAATTCTCATATAAGTATTCCTATTTTGTGGTTATATAATTTTTCTAGCAAGTTGTAGGATTTGCGGTTGTGAATATCGAAATGTCAATAATTTTACGATTATTTTTTTAAATTAAGGGTATAACTGTAACATAAGGTTAATTAAAGTTTTCTTTCATTTGTAGCTTACAATTGGTACTCATGAGTAAACGTAAACTTGTTCTCTCAGAAGTAAGAAATATTATTCGTAATGTTATTGACTTCTGCGATAAACAATAATGCAACGGCAAGTGGACTTTTCCATTATAAAAAGCTACTCAACTAGCTTCCGCAGTAACAGGAAAGTCAGTCAGTTTCATAAAGAACATTCGGTTAGAATCTAAAACGGCAAGTACTACTTACTTGCTGGAATCTCCAAAAAAAAAAACGTGAAACTCCAGCTTCGGTTAAAACTGATTTAGATAATTTCGATCAAGGTGCATTACGAAGAAGTGTACATGAAATTTATACTGTTAAACGTGATGTGCCAACGTTAAAGATGCTGGTTGAAAAAATGCAAGAGAAAGTTAACTACGTAGGAGGACGAGAAACTTTGCGTAAATACTTATTACGGTTGGACTTTCGATACAAGAAGTGTCACAATAACCGAAAATTATTAATGTAAATATACGATATTGCAGCTTGGCGTTCTAGATACTTAAGAAGGTTAAGAGAAAATGAAAAATTAGGTGATAAGAAAAGGAAAGTAATATATTTAGATGAAATCTACATTCATCCAACATACGGAGTTAACAAATTTTGGCAGTCTAAAGAAGAACCTGGGTTTTATAAATGTGATCACGGCGGGCAGAGGTATATTACAGTGCACGCAGGAGGGTCTTGTGGTTTTATTAAAGATGCCTTGCTTATTTTTAGATTCCAAAGTAAATCGGGGGTTATCGCGATGATATGAACCATACAAACTTTATGCGGTGGTTAGAAGAGCACCTTATTCCAAACTTACCTCCAAATAGGATTATCATCATGGACAATGCACCGTATCATTGTAAACAAAAAAACAAACCACCTACATAAAATAGTCTGAAAAGTGATGCTCGAACGTGGCTAGAGGAAGATGGTATTTTAACAACTGAAAATATGCTAAAAGCAGAACTTTTAATGTTGGTGAAACGAAATCAGTTGACTAAAGCGTATTACGTAGATGAGTTACTGCAAAATCATGGCCATTCCGTCTTACTTTTGCCACCTTACCACTGTGGAGTATGATGAAGCAAAACGTTGCTACAAATAATGTGTTGCATTGTAACCATTAAATCGAGCAGTTTGTTAGAAATGCATTTGCAGCTATTACTTCGTCAGATTCGGAAAAAGAGTGTAATCACGTAAGACATCTTGCTGATGAACTTTGGAAAGCCGATGTTTTAACCGATGAAATTGTGGAAAACTTAAGTTTCACCGTAAATACAGGTTCTTCTGATTTGAATTACCCTAGTGATTAAGACGAATTTTCTGAAAGTGATATTAATGAATAGTGTGATTACATTTCAAGTTTGTTTTTAAAAACAGTTTTAGTAAGTAATAATAGTGCTTAAATATTAAAGAATGTTATTTTATTGTAGATATAAAGCATTTCGTCAATAAAAAACAATATTTTGTATTTATCTTAGTTTTTACAATTATTATATGTACAAGAATTAGAGCAACTAATTGTTTTTTATGTTATAAATGACCCATTGTAAAAAACTTTTGTTTTAATCAAAATAAAAATTTGAAAAGGAGATTTTTTTAATATGCTTTGTTTAAAATTTAGAATAATAAATTGTGTTGAAAAATATATTAGAAAAATTATAAATTCTTTTGTTAATTGCCTTTTTGGATGTGAGTGTACTTCATTAGCAAGCAGCTCCCCTGTGCACGCCCACTCATGGCTTTTCTGAGCTTGGTACTACTGTAGTGCTATTGAAAATGGGTTTTGACTGTCCATTTTTCTTTATTTGTACAAAAAAACCCTATTTTGGAACATTTTTGTATTTAATACGTGCAGAATTGTTTTGTTCTATTTTTGGGGTTTTATTTTTCTTATTGAATATTATTATATCACTTATCGTCGATAAGTCTGGGTACCTATTTTAAGTTATTCTGGTACCAATTTTTGGAATAAAATTCGTAACTGTTGGTTTAAAGTGATACTTAAAAATGGTACTTATTAAAATAAATTACTAATAGTATTATAACCTTAAAACTGGATCACTTGTTCACAAAATGCATTTACAGTCGATATAGACGTATGCATTTGGAATATTTTTCTGGGATATTCCTACAAAAAGAACTGCCAGAAAGATGGTCAAGCAGCCCCAGTTTACGATATTGTCACATTATATTGCTTATTTATAACGTGTATAAGTATAATATAGAAATTATAACCTAGTTGTTAAAAGAAATCTCAGGGCTTACATTATACAATAAAATACTGAAAAGATCGTGGGTTCTTTAATTCGAGCTACGATAACTTAGATACAGATCTATTGAGGAGAACTCTGTAGCAGGATCACTTTTAAAGGTATAACTTACATTATACAATAAAATACTGAAAAGATCGTGCATTCTTTAATTTGAGCTACGATAACTTAGATACAGATCTATTGAGGAGAACTCTGTAGCAGGATCACTTTTAAAGGTACAACTTAAAAAATAAATAAAGGCCATATGCAGCGAGAATAGTTTAATGTCTCTGAGAATGCTACTTATAATTGATTTAGAAAGTACTGAAATTGCTTAATATTTAGGTACATATTGGAAGATTAATCTAATAAATTGAATGTAACCGTACTTGACATTAATTTTCAATTACTTTAAAATAACAAAAGTGAACGTTAATGTAATAGCGTATGCAGCAATAAAATATTTTCTATGTAAAGATTTTAGCCAATATTTGTAAATATGGTTGTTGCATTATATTACTCAGTTAATAAACAATTATTAATTTACGAACTCCCTGAATAAATTTAAATTGGACCAATTTAAACCACAGAACAAGCATAAAAATTATTATCTAAATAATTAATAGGCCTAAAAGTAAAGATAAGGATTCACTTCTTCCGCCTCGCAAGTTCGCTTATTGACAAACACAACTATGTAAATTGATTTAATCCCGATATAGTTGATAAAATGCTTGCTTGGCGTTGTACAATGCTAATAATGTAATAACTACCTATGAACTACTAAATATTAGTACTGTAATATATCAAAATAATGGATAGTTCAATTACAATAAATATTAAGCCACTCATAGAGATTATAAAGTAGTAAATTTTGAATAAGCCTATTATTTTCCTGAATCAATAATTTCCGAAGAATTGGACTCAAGTAGGATCCTTTCCAGTTATATCAAACGTAAGAATAATTTACGAAATCGGTCTGTATGTATGGATACATACAGAAAAACCTTAAACATGAATGATATACAATAGCGATTCAAACAACCAAGCAAGGACATACCTGCAGGTTCAAATTATTAAGTAATGTTAATGCAGCAGGGAATCTTATTACATCAATACGTGTAAATTGACAAATATTCAAATTCACCTATATCTTGCACTTAACAAATGTAATAGAAAAACTACATATACAAATTAAAATTTATTTGTATTCAACACAAATCGACTTTTTACGTCTATTGAATTAAGTAACGCACCTGAAAATGGCAGTTTGTTATCCTAGTAACAACAAAAGCTAAATAATTTTTCTACATCCGGTACGCCAGAGCAATCTATCGAATTTCTTTTTTTGAATTTTTGAATAAACGATTTAAAATCGACTTTGTAGAGAGTAGGGTGCAATTATGCTAACTGGAATTGTTGATTATGCATTTAAGGCGACTAAAATTACATACAATAACGAAACATTAAAGTAATTCGTTACACATTATTAAAAAACCTTAATAGGATAGAAGTAATTTTGTCTTACTTCTGCGATTTCCCCGAAGTTCAAAATTGTTTCATCTAGATTGTGCACGGCTCTGGGTAATCTTGAAGACGTACATGACAATCCTAAATTTCTTTCAAATTCTACAGATTTATTGAACTTTGTAGGTTCTATATCCATAGCGATCTCCAATTCGATGTTTTATGTAAATCGATCGACGTACTATTGAAAACGGATGGAGGCCTTGGTAATGGTTCTAATTCAGAATAGTCAAATAAACTGGTGCTTATTTGCGAATAATTAAAAGTGAAATATCCATCTGTACTTTCGTCAGTTTTAGGTACGATAATCTACATACCATAAAGTACGTAGATAAAGATTTAAGAAGTTAATAAGTTCCATAAGTTGTGTAAAAAGTAAATTTTTGTTAACTATAGGCATTAGCATGATACTGATTGTATCTTCTTCCACAATTACAGTAGTTATAGTAAGGTGTGTTCACAATTTAGATATTCAACGTAGTTGCGTTAATTGTATCGTTATTTGTACTCGAACTTATGAAAGTTTCTGTATATGAAAACCAAATATTATATTATATTACATTACATTACATTACATAAGATGACATTACATTACATTAGATTACATTACATTACATTACATTATATTACATTACAATACATTACATTACATTACATTACAATACATTATATTACATTGTATTATATTATATTTGAACTTGTTTGATTATTGGAATGAAGAAACCGGACTGATCCGATTTGGCGGTTGTTACAGAGCAGATACAGTGTTCGTTTGATTATTGACGCATTGCAGAATTGTCTTGTGTTCATTTTTCTAAGATCTCTCCTATAAAGTACGCTTTTGATTATTTCTAAGAACAAATAAGTTTGTTTAAATATATCGTTGTGTAGGAAATCGACAAAATTTAAATTCATTATCTGGTTTAATCTATCAAAATCAATTTTAAATTTAAAACGTAAACTAATGAATGTCGCATTGGAGTGTCAATTACAACATGACAAATGTTTCTTGAAAAATAATTGCGACGTCCCAGATTTTACTTGATTATCACTAATATTTATTATTGCAAATACAGGTTATACAATCACCTCATTATTAGGTTTTTTGGTGTCATATTTGGATTCATTTGTTCATAAAAGCTTACTTTAATGTTAAAGGTTTGAGTACTGTATTAGTATGTCTGTAGAAAGTGTTTTTTGAAAAACCGTATGCCCAATTTTTAAGCATAATTTTGATATGTATTAATAATAAGTACAAAATACAGAAAATAAATACGTCCATGTGTTAATAATAATGTATTATTAAAAAAAATTGCGAGAAAGAATTCTAATGAGTAATAAGTTTGTCAGCAAGGAAAAGTATTTCACTATTTAGAAAAGGCGCTCCAGAATTTTGGTGGTTTTTATAAATTGCAAAGCTAAAAGGGAATTTTTTAAGAAACTGAGTAATTATTTTACGGAAAAATTAAATAAACCATTTTAAAAACTGGTAATTAGTCATTAGAATACAGAATAACTAAAGATTGGTCAGTTTTACATAAATAAAGCGCACATTGAATGTTTACCACGATGATTTTAATTATACCATTATTATATAAGTTGATTTAGTGTTCCTTCAGAATTCTTAACACTGAATGATGTAATTAGAAATTAATAGAAACATAAGTCAAATGTATAAAATTTACTCTTCCTCTAGAAGGCTTAAACATTCTTACAGTAATATAACAAAAATAAAATTATTTAATAGCAACTAATAGGTTGCTTTCAAAATTAATTAGAAGAATTAACTAAATCATGAGTACTAGTACTAACCAACGTCTCTCACATTAAAAATCTACAACATGAGTCTAACAAAGTTTTTCTATGATCATTTAGTATTTAATGGGAAAAATTATATATAATAAATTAACAATTAAAGTCAATGAAATTGATCTAAAAGTATTTGGTACTTAAAAATCCTGCTGTACGTTACATTAACAGAAAGGAAATTATACATTATCTTATAAAAACTTAGTAATAAAAGAAATCCAAATTAATTTGGAGTACCACTTACCAGCAGCACTGCTAACATTTTTGATGGCCATTTCCACCAACTTTCTTCCATGCAAACTCATGTTTTTGCACAAACACTCACAAATCACTTGTTTTCACTTTAGCTTACAAGCAGGGCTGGGTTAAGGTTATTTTGCGCCTGAGGCAAAGTTTATTGGCGCGCCCTCTCTTATACAAATTGTTACATCGGGATAAGGTCAGTAAATTTCTAATACGAATCAATCCATAACTATGTCGTTTTGTCGGAAATAAAGCCGTAGATTTCGTGTCAATATTGTCTGGCGCGTTAAAATTCCTCTTGCAGGTAGAGTTCCTTTAGGTTCGGCAAAATTCTAATAGGCATAGCGAAATGACGATAAATGTTGAATCCAAGGAGGCAAAGAGAATTTCTGGATCCCGAATTCAGCCACAAAACAAGCAAACAAAGGCCTGGCGTGAGACAACACACAACTTTCTCTTATTTTAAATTTAATTTAAAGTTACTGATATTAATATTACTTTCCCATACATCTAAACTAAACCTTTATAGCTGATTTTAAAATAACAATTGAATTGTGATTTCAATTAATCCTTGTACATGACATAGAAAAGTAACAAAATATTCTGTGTGCTTTGACTTCTGCTCGTCACAAGTTACCTGTTATGATAAAATACAGCCGTAATGTTTTATTACAAAGTTTTGTACTAACCGTGTAAGCTATATGAAATAAAAACTGTTTGTAACCCAGCACTGTATTTTCAATTAGGTACAAAATCAAACTAACTACAATCTAGTAAAGGTATCGCACTCACAAATAGCACGTAGCTACTTTAAAACCGATACATTACAACAACAATGGACACTTCAATACTTAATAGCATTTAGTAATTATAAGGTAGTTTTTTCACTTAGTGCCATTGCGTATTTTATATTTTATTTCAGTTATTTGTTCCTTGTAGTTTTAAAATAGCTAGTGAACAATAATTATACATTCACAGAACCGGCAAATCAGCATCCCCTTTACAGTCATGCAAACAGCAATGGTCGAGAAGTTGCTTGGTATTATATCGCTATGTACCCTAACTGAAGAACTCCATGCCACGGAATATTCAGAAACATTCACGGTCGCTTGAAAGAAACTGGATCTTTTTAACCAAATATGGCGGATTGTGGCGTTGTAGAAGAAACAATTTTGCATAGTGTTGCATATAATCAAGAAACAGCGGGCCAAAGAGTTTCTGCCTTAGAAGGGTATTGTCATATGTCAATATGGCGAACTCTGCGAGAGCAACTACCTTATCCCTGCCACCTACAGATTATCCCCAAGGAGTTAACTTTTTCTAGTAGTTTCTAAGCAAAATGAACCTAAATTCTAACTTTTCGGCTAACATGTTTTATACTGACAAAACACGATTTACTCAAAGTGGAATCATCAGTTACCATAACAGCCATTGGTATGTAGATGTAAATCCGTTTGCTGTTTTTGAATGTGAACATCAAGAAAGATTTCCTATGAATATCTGAGCAGGAATATGGTGATCTACTCAGTGTGTCTTTTGTTTTTTCAAACAGGTAATTTCTTTCACTATCTGCAGTCCTTACTTTTGATATGGAACCTTTATTTTTTCAGACTTAACGGAAATAACTATCTTAATTTTTTAATTACTGATCTGCCATTGCTATTAGAAGGCATACCTTTAGGTCAGCGGAGGGAATTGTTTCTTACATATTCGGAAACGTGAAGGGCCAATATCTTGGTAACATACTCTCCAGACCTCAATCCAATGAATTTTTACTTATGAAGTCATTCGTGTACTCAGTCTTCATTGATACCAGAGAACAAGTTCTGAATCATATTCAAGCTGAATGCCGGCAAATTCGAAATACTCCTGCAGTAATTGAAAGCGGTCGAGATAATTGGAGGCGTAGAGCAGCTGTGCATATTGCAAGTAATAGAGGGCACATCGACCATTTGCTTTAATAATACGAAATAGTTAATAATAGTGTAATAAATTGCAATGCAATTTTTAATCTGAGATCAATGCATAGGAAAAAGGAAAGTGTAGAGGAAGGATTTACTTAGAATTGATAAGTTAATTAGACAAAAATGTCAGTTGCGTATAATTTTTTCATAAAAACATTTCTGAACGAGCTAATACGCACGCCATTGCTTAAAATCAAGTATTCATTTTCACTTATATAAATTCCATTTAATGCTGTAATAACACATACCAATTTTGAATGCAATGTGTCAAAATACTTTCAAGTAATTAAAATGTTTTTCAACTCGAAATCGAAGCGATTGCAGAATTGTGTTTATATGAACTTTCTTTTATTGTATCTAACTCTATCTGTAGTCAAAGTTGAGCACCCTCCTTCTGGGATACCCTGTATATGTATAAAATCCAGAAAATTTCAAAAATAACTTGATTTATGTATACCCTGTTTAGAAAGTTGGCTGTAACATAATAAATACGTATTCGATACGAGCATTATATGAAATATAATTTAGTCATAATAATAATAATAATAATAATAATAATAGCTTTATTGTTCAACAGAAATCCATTTACAGAACAATTAAATTTAATTTCTTATAAAGAAATTATTTCAA
>JAHWXV010230706.1:0-24381 GCA_024586415.1 Phrixothrix hirtus | reverse complement strand
TGAATTGTCAATTTTATTGAAAAAGAAGGCAAATAGCTTTCGAAACGTTTAATTTTTATTAAAGTTACACAGTTTACCAAAAAATTGTTTTAATTATAAACTTAATAAAGTCACTATAGCCGCCTAGTTAACCACAACGGTTACTGATTGTTGCTGTTTGCTGTGACAGACGGGTATTATTAGACGTCAAAGGGAATACCAATTTGATACCGTGTGAATGCATTTAAGTTTAGCGATATCGATGTCAAGTTGTCGTTCATGTTTGTTTGGCTTTGCGACAATGTTTCGGCAACAGATTTGTTCTTACGCGTCGATGTCTGTACAAATGTACTGAACAACTCAAACAATTGTTTCACTATGGTAGGTTCAAGCGATCGCCGTTCTTAACAAGCTGCATGAAAATATAGAAATAAGAACCGTAAAATAATGCTTATAAAATAAATATTTACCTGTTTTTTACAAAGCTATAGAAGTAAAAGTTTATATGTAAGTATACAACCAATAATATAGTATCAGTAAATTGCGGTGGATCAATTGTTAAGTGTTTTGCTTTTATTAGTGCTTCTATATTGGTAAAGGCTCTACCTTCACATGATTGTGAGCAAAATCCTCTTAAGTAGAACAGTCAGATTGTAAAATAATCATGATTAGCAGGCAAAATATATTATAAGGTTCAAACAATTACACCTTAAGTCAAACCACGCAAAATAAAAGGAAATATAAAGTTTATCAAACAAAACTATAAACCATGATAACAATACATCAGAATATAATTAAGTTGATTAATATCGAAGCATCGTTAAACCTAAACAGTAAATAAAGGCAAACATTTTGAACGAAAAATTAATCCTTAACTGGATTATTTCACAGTCTATCACATTTTCGCTAATATTCTTCGAAAGTGCCGCGTATGCAGACATTTTTCATGCATTCTTTTATGGACATTTTCTATAGAAATAACTCTAACGCACATACAACGTGTACACATATTTGCCTTTAACATTTGTAAACGATAATGGTTCAACCTCAATCGCAAATGCAACCTAAAATAAAACATTCATGTGTTGGTTGTTACGTTGTTAATTCAAATTATAATTACGTTATCGCTATTCTCACTGAATCCAACGAGATCTGTGTTAAATTAAATTTAAAATTAAATAAAATAGCAAAAACTGCGCAGTGAAAAAGTATGATAAATAAGAAAGCAATAATTTGGTAATATTTTATCTTCCCAAACTGTCGGCGTTGCCAAGGCTAAATTTATTTACAGCCAAATTGTATTGAATTTATGATAAGTTTGCTATGCATTGTACGTGGTTCTACTCAACTATAGCTTTTCTACTTTCTGAACTTACTATTTTATGTTGTGTGAAACAGTCTTGTTTATTAACCAGTAAAAAGGTTAAGCTATCCCTATCATTTCTTTCGACTTTTTCTTATTTCATTTTGACTACAGTCTTTGTAACACTGCTTAGAATTAGGCTGATGATATCAATGAACAATTCTTTTTAAATTCTGCAACTCTTCCCTGAACGTATTTTATGGGACATTCCTCACCCGGTATTTTATACAATGCAAATCGAGGATTTCTATAACAAAACTTTTATTTTGGATGTAATCTTTAATAGTTTGCATATCTGATTTAAAAATTGGCAGATTGACCAACCTGCTTATATATCCAAGTAGTAAAATAACTAACTAACTTGTATTAAATAGAAGTAGTAAACAAACTTAGATGAAACAATTGGGGTGGGCGATTGTTTGCAATTAAAAAGACGAAAATTTTCGAATTAAAATTTGTAAAACGGTTTTCAATAATTTGGGAAAGTACGATACTATAATTATGGTTTTAAAACATTAACAATTTTCCGAGACAACTAATGCTTTTCAAGTTAATTTTTATTTAGTGAGCTGTAAAATATATTCCTATGAAAAAGTAATACTTCCCTTTGGGCACTATAATTAAGGTCATACGTAGTTGTCTTGCAACCCCATTGTCCCTTAAGTAGAGTTTAAAAAGTGTTTTCAACGAAGACTCCGATAGAATAGTGGTTGCAACATCTGCCTAGTAACATTTTGTCCCAGAAGTTACTGAACGGTGATATAATGTATCCTAAATTTTATAAACTATTTTGATATAATAGCTATGCAGCAAATAAAGAATCTATTTCTCTAACCTCTGATTATTCATTCATCCATATCAAAATATTTTCGTTAAACTTGCTTCTTAATTTGCATATCATTCAATGCAATTGTTATCAATATTTAAAAATTTAAAAAATGAGTAGCACAATATTCCATATAACTCTAGTACATCAAATTATAGTTTATGTTAGTTTTATTGATGCAATAAGTGTTTTGATTGATTCTTTAGGAACATAATTTACGTAACGTCAATTTATACTCAAATGAAGCTTAGATGTGGGTTAAGTAATAAGCAGTTGTTACAACCGCAAGTCTTTGTCCTTCTGTGATAAGGCTCATTAACTGTACTTAACGTACTAAGCGGCTACTGGACAGCTACAGCCTAAATCAGTAAAAACCACTGGTTGTCTACGTCAGTAAGGGAGCATCGTTATTTTGTGGGTATCACATTGCAACCCTATGTTACCTAAATTAAATGATTTCGAGTCCTACTTATCCGTTTCTTTTTTAAAAAGTTAATGTGTACATTGTGCAACAAATTCTTGCTAAAGTAATCGTTATATTTTAAAGCAGCGGCTTAAGCGTTAGGTAATAATCAAAATAAAGGAAATTCGTTAATTGATAGCCGCCATAATACTGTATACTTTAACCATTGCAAAGGATAATTGAAAGTTGTCCTGAAGAATTATATAGACTAAGTGTATTAGTTGCGGTAAATTAAAGCACCTTATTTTCAAGCTATCCTGATTGATAGGGTTCTTAACTTTAAGTAACGTAATAAACGGCAGGCATTTAATATATTAACGCTTTTAAGAAGCTGAAAGACTTTGACCCGAATATATGTATGTGTATTTGTAACGTATGCAAATTGTTTCTGGAGATAAACTTTACCACATGTATAAAGATAGAAATATTATTAAAATCAGTTTTTAAAAATAATGCACAACGTTATTTTATATACAAGGGCTATTCAGAAACTCGATTTCGTTTTGTTCTAAAAAAAACTCAGTACAAGAAAAAAATTTATTATATACATTTGAAAACGGCACCTAAATACTACTTTTCAACGTAGTAACCAAATTTAAGCACTTATCATAGCGGTAAGCAAGCTCCCAAATTCCACTGTCATAAAATTCGGCCGCCTGAGACTTCAACCAATTTGTCACGCCCTCCCTCAGTTCCTCATCGTCATCGAAGAGCTGTTTGCGAGCCATAACTTTATCTTTGGGAATAGGCGGAAGTCGCTGGATGAAAGGTCCGGGCTGTATGGTGGATAAAAAAAACCCCCCCACTGAAAATGGTCAAGGACCTGTCGGGTGCGATTTGCTGTGAGGTCGGGCGTTATCGTGAAAAAACATAGTTTTTGGACTCATCTACACTTTTTCTGGATCGCTCTTCTTAAATTTTGTAAAATTTGGCAATACCTCTCAGAGTTTATTGTTGTTCCACATTCAAGGAAATCAATAAGAAGCACGCCTTTCCTGTCCCAAAAAACGGTTGCCATAGTTTTACTTGCAGACAAGGTTTCATGCATTTTTTCAGATTTTTTGGGGAATTTGTGTACCCCCACTCCATAGACTGCAAATTAGTCTTGCGGTTCACATGTTTGACCCACGTCTCGTCTCCCGTTACGATTAGATCCAGTAATGAGTTGTCATATTTGTCGTAAGGGTCTAGAAATGTTAATGACGCCGCCATACGCTGATTCTTGTGAATTTCTGGGGCCCATCTTGCACAAAATTTTTGGTATCCCAGTTCCTGAGAAACAATTTCATCCAACAAACTGGGTGAAATTTGTGGGAAACTGAGTGAAAGCTCTGTTAATGTGACACGGCAATTTTCTCTAAGTTTTTATCGACTTTTGCAACAATTTCATCGGTCACAATGCTTGATCGTCCACTTCGCTCTTCGTCCTGTACATTAGTTCGGCCATTTTTAAACCTAATGCACCATTGATACACTCCACCTTCAGTGATAACGTTGTTCCCGTACACCTCACACAGTTGTCGATAAATTTCAGTAGGTTTAACTTTTTTCGCTAACAAAAACCTTATTACAGGGTTTTTCTATTGCGGCACACATTTCAAACTGTTACTGTGAAATAACGGGGAACGACACAAACCTCGCGCTAACACGGCTGGATGCTGACTGAGCCAAAGGACGCACAGACACCAAGATGGGCGTGCTGCGCACGCTCAAAGCGGCCATAGACGAAAACGTAATCGACTTTCTGGATAGAAAACTATTGATTTGATTTAAATTAAAAATAACCCGGTTAAGTATAGCGGATTATATTTAAGGATTTACCTCCTCATCACCACTTGCTGGTGTAAATCTAAGATATGTGGGTTGACTTGCTTGGTAGTTATATAAAGCCAAACTTGAAAATACCTAATTTTCGAAATGTCAGTGTCGTTTTCTATTTTTGTCAAGTTTACGGTACACTACCTCTAAAAACAACCAATGCGTTGACAAAATGAAGGCGCAATCTTGAATGCAAGAACTCTGCTAGCTTGTGATCAAACTACTCAGATATATACAGACATGAAAGCAGAGGCCCGGCTAATAACTAATGTATACACGCAAATAACTAGAGAACGCAAATTCCTACGCAGCGCTACACGGTATCAATTTGTGACTACATTTTACCTCCATTCCTGCTTCAAGGTGCATTACATTTAGTTGAACGGTTTATTGTCAATATTCACCTGCTTTTTTCACACGTTAAAACAACCGTCAACCATCTTATGAAAAACAAAATGAATGTTACTCGTGATTACCCCATTGTAGACTCTTTGATTTTATTTAATGTATACTTATAGGTCAGCCCTTCGTTTACTACAAATTAGGTTTTTCCGTTCATCTTGAAAACAACGTATAAACAAAATTCCGTTGTAACTTTGTAATCCGTAAGGAATCATTTTATCTGATTAAACTCAAGCTGGAGGTTTGATTTATTAGAATTTAGTTTAGTTCAAAGATATACGTTAAACTTGCATAATTACCGAAGCAAGAAGATTTATTTTTCGGCTAAATATAAATTTAAAATACAAAGTTGCAGTGTATACTGGCGTCCGCGCTATTTGCACTTTAATTACCTTATTAATCTTGAAAACCACAGATTTCGGGATTGGACGTTGACTTCATACCTGTCCCTGGACTTTGACCTCATCAATATGCAATCTTCTATGGGCAGTCTGTTTCAAATTAAAGTGTATAGAAATGACCCGTATTTAAAAATAGAAATTGTTTGAATTGATCCGTTATGTGAACATTTTTGGCGACTTTTAGTGTGAAATTTAGTAATTTTCAGAACCTTATTTACATTTGTGCGTGAAATTTAGAAACCTTAACGTACATGTATTGTCAGGACTTTTTTATATTTCCAGGTAGTGATGGTTGGAGTTGTAACAATAACTATATACCTCAACTAACTATTTGTAATCAATCGGTCATATACATAGTCTTTGCTCAACTGGAGGATTTAGGTCGTAGTTTGATCATTGGCTTTAATTGCTTTCTGGAGGCTAGATATGGTTTTATCTATTATTTAGGGTCTGCCTATATATTAGTTATTTTCTCAGATACTCTATTTAACTACGGGAGTAATCATAGTTTTATCGTTTTGATTTATTTAATGCATTAAGCGTACGATATCGTTTGTGTCTTATTTATTTATACACTTACCATTCCAATTAGATTCGAATACTGTTTTAAAACATTTATTTTCGAATCATTAAAATTCATATTCTGTACAATTTCCATTTACAAGCTTAGGTCTAAGGTTATATGAGACATGCATCTACTATCTAATATTATTCTATGCTCATTCGTGCGATCTAACCAAAAAATAACATTCAGTGTACTTTTTGTCATCTAGGTGTTCTTTTTGTTACGGAAAGAATGTAGGTTTTAGCGGTAAGCTACCATTTTGTTAATTATATGGAATTTCAATGTATCTTGAACTATTTTTAAAGGCTCGTAGAGGAATTAATGTCATATCGGCTTCGAGTAAAATGGTCCTTAAACAGTTATGTCACGTTTAGGGCCTGGGGCTGCATTTATTTATATCTTTCTTGAATGAATGCCCATAGAAACATACAGCGTTGTTTTGAAATAGTTGTTGAAAATAAAACGGCCATCTCTACATATTAAAAGAGAAACATTTTTGAGATAATTAAATTCCAATAAGTCCTTCTTGCAAACTTTTACACATGAAAATATTTTATGAACTTCTGGCATTTGTTATAATTAATTCGTTACAAACAGTCAAGAAAACTACGAATTTATTTGCTGAAATAACAAATTAAAACAACATATCGAATTGTACTTTGTTTATTTACTAATAAATGGGTGCTTGACCTACACCACGACAAATAAATGACCTAATTTTTACATGCAAGTGTTCTTAAAAATTACATTCGGGATTTGTATTAAAATCGTCAGAAGCAGTTTAATTTATAAACAAATAATTACCAGTGATATCATTTAAATTTAATGAAGGTATTTCAAGACGGCTTTCACAAAAGAATTACAAATTGGGATTACCGTAAAACACTCAGGTAAGTCCTTTTTAATCCTAAAAGGTTGTTTACCTATCAGGACAAAATTCCCCTTTTTATTTTTCTTTTTAATAAATAAATAATTTCAAATTATCTACGTAAAATTCAACAGCTGATAATTGTTTTTCAATTTTTTCAAACTTTAACAAAACGTGAAAAAATGTTTTTTAAAGGGATTTTATGTGTTTTTATTTTTTTTAATGAAGCTTTTAGTTTAAAACTAATGAAAAGAAACAACAAACTAATTGTATAAAATATGGCGTATTTTCTCTTAATAAGTAATTTTTTACCATTTTTTGATAATTGTTACTTCCACAAAAAGCATTGGAAAAGCGGCTAATAAAAATGTTTAAAAACGTGCACAACTAAATTTAATTTAATAAATCAGAATAGAGTTTTTTAATCAATTTCAATTACACCGAATGTTTATCAGTACACGTTGCAATGACCTATAATATGGGTACAACTCAAATAAGCGTATATGATGTCATCGCAAAACTGGTATAAAGCTTGTGACCATACATTTAGCAAATCAGAAGTTCTCAAAAAGTTTTTCAAGAGTTTTCTGAATTTGATTGTGCCAAAATTAAAGCTATTTAGTTTTTTTTATTATTTTTTTGTGTATGTATGAGGCATAAGGAATAAGCAGTTAAAATATCTGAAAATATTTCAAAGAAACCCTGTATAAAATAAATCGATAGACTCTCAGAGATTGTAGTATTTTAGAACCGGAGTCCGCAAAGATCGACAAACAGTGGTTCATAAGGAAGATATCTTCAGATCACAATGCTTTGAATAAGGGCCCTTAAGCATGGTGAAACTGAATGCAAAGAGGGCTAAGCTGTTTTGACTTCGGAGACAAGTCCTTAAGTTACACGAGCATCGCCGAGAGGTTTTACACAGGAACATGTACATTATACAATACGCGAATGAGTGTCCTTGATATCACATAATATAGCTAAAGATTTTTACAGGTAATTCTTGTAATTAAGGCAGAAAACGGTATGAGCTCTCTATGAAACGTTTTATCATAGCATGTCATTTTATAATCCATTTTTATCAATTTGTAGTTGATTAGATAGCAAAGATTCTTACTCTAAATATTTTCAAAAGTTTAAAACATTTTACGCCATCTATAGTAACTAATTCTAACTACTTACAGACTTTTATTTATCTTAACTAGTATATTATATTTCTACCACTAGTTGTCTACAGCTATAGCATATTCAAAAATATTTACATTTTGACTTCAAAGTACAATTGCACTTCAATATTTATTTATAATTCTAGGTAATATGTTCCTGCTATCTTGCTTAAGAATTTCATTCCTATTTATCCATATTTGCAATTTATTTGCTGGAATGCTTTTATTTTATAGGATTTTTACAACTAATTATTGATTTAATTAATATTTATTTTTCATTGTTTACGAACTTTGAATTAATATTGAATTCGACTATTATTAGCTATTCCTAAAAATTTTATATACTTAAAATTTGAATCTTAGAATAGGTAATAATTTAATACATTCGAAGTTCATCACAGTGGGATTTTTGAATACGTGATGTAATAAGTCAAGACCGCGCCGACTGAAATACAGGTGAACGTTGGTCCCCACTGTGTAAATTTTAAATGTTAAGAGTTTTTAAATATTAGCAATTAAACAAATAAAAATGTTAAAATTACTTTCGTACGAACTGAGATGCGCGTTAAGCATCGCATTTTAATTGCGATTAAAACTATAAGTTTCTATAATGAAGGAATTAGGTAGGAATTTTACCTATTTGATTAAATCTAAATCTGTTTAGTTCTTTGGGTTTATTGGAACAGTATGCAATTTTCTAAAGATTTTAAATAAAAGCTTCATATACATATTTTACAATAAAAATTCAAGAATATTTAAAATTTTTTTAAATGACCCTGTATTTTATTTTTTATTGAGTTTTGTAGTATTTTCTTAAAGACCATAAATGCATCGGCTGTACAGTTTTTTATTTCGGTTAAACTCGTTTAATTAATATTCACTGAATTACATGCTATACCGTATTGAAAGCGGCGAGTTGTAATCCGTAAGGTCGAATAAGATGGAATAATTAGTGGCGTTTACGGAAACAAGACAGCTAAACGTGGAATAGTCCAGGTTACTGTTCGGTACAAGAAAAAGGTTTGTTTGATCATTTAATATAATTATAGTTTGTATAACTTCGAGGCAATAGATGAAGATATTATACTAAAGTATTTATTAGTGCCCGTACGATATTATTATATGTAACATAAGTGACATACATTTAAATGATGATACGTGAGTTTATCGTTTCTTAGAATACATCATTATACAGGCAATTAATTCTAAAATATAACTAGTTTTAAATTATAATCAATAAAAATGACCAAAGCATAAATTGCAGACGTGCACCTTTACAGTAACTGCTGCCGTGAAGTATTATAAAGCTCATTGTTAGTACAGTGGATCAACAATATATTCATTTCTATGCATAGGTCATTTCTTTCCATACTGAAATTTGTTAGAGTTTAATTTAATTTTTTCAAATATGATCTAGAAACGAGATATAAATGATTCATTTTTAAATTTGGGATTTAAAAAGGAAACGGTTTACAGAGAAGTTCAAGCCTATAACATGTTTAAAAAGTTTTGAACGCGCATTTCCAAAAATGGAAAATAAATCAACCTAAAAGTCATTAATTTACCCTTTCTGAAATTAGAAAAGGTTTTGAAAACTAGAAACGTCTAGTTAGTATGGAACAAGCTTTTAGACAAACAAAAATTGTTTTCAATATTGGCAATTAAAACAATACATATAAAAATGTCGAAAGTCAAGATGACGCGAACTGAGATATACGTTAAATATAGGATTTTTTAAATTTAAACTCAATAAAGAAGAATTACAGGAAACTGTACCTAGCGAATTTAAAAATAAGTGCTTTTCTCGAAATTTCTACTGAAATATATCATTTTTGAGTTTTCAAAAGAAAATCACGTGATAATTTTAAATTCTCGACAAAGAACGAATAGCGTTTTTAACCTTGTGCTCTTGTTCCGTAATGTATCTTTCCAGTAGCTTTTAATATTTCTAGTAACCATGCATTAAACTAATACGTTCATCATTTTTTATTGAATTTCTGATGTACCCTGTGTATGGAAAATTTTATAATTCTTATATATTTGATTCAAGCCATGCAGCAATTTGCTGACCGGTTTTCATATACATTTCTCTTAAAACGTTACGGTCTTTCAAATCATGCTATTCTGGTGTTCAATTATATAAAATAAATATGTCAATATGTCAATAATCGTACAAGATTTAATAGAAATGCTTTCAAAAACAAAACTTATTGACACCATTTTACGTTGAGGGGTTTATTATAGAAAATGTATAATATCGTATATGTAAGTGGAACAATATTAGTAAATCAATCTATATCTTTAGTATATATGCATATATGCATGCACATTATATTACAACAGAATACAGTTTACAAATTATAGGAACATCTTCGCTTAATAGTGTAATGTTAACTTACAGACATTAGATAATTAAGGCAACCATGCCTGGTTCTAGCGTAAAATTAATACGTTTCCAAAGCGAATAAATATGCATTGATTTTGTTAATATATGTATAAACTGTTTTTTGAAGGTAGCACAATAGTAGTAATTATGTCAAAAATGTTAAATGCATAAGAATCTCTTACACCACGGAGATCGAATAATTGCAATATTAGTGCAGTCTTCAATTTCATAGCGCATTCTGAAAGACTCTTCAAAGCTTAACTCAACAGGATTTTTTAATGCTTTTGGTTTTTGTTCAATGTAATCGCTTTATACCAAGAGAATTTGTATAAATTTATGTACCGCAGTGATTGGAAGTTGTAGAAGTTGAAATGAAATTTAATCAATAAGGTAGAGTAAGCCTCTCAGCAACATTTTGTTGGGAGACTTACTCTATCTTATTCGTTAATGTGTACACGGTTTGATTCCGAAATTGAAAGCTTTTTGTCATTAATTTGAAAGCAATAATTAAATGTCTTCGAATTATTATCCTTTGTAATTTAAATTTTGTTTCAGGTAAGGAAAATAAGCCTTGAACGTGCTCTTCCAGGTATATGTGTGGCAAAGGTTACAATTCCATCAATCTTATGTACCACTATGAAACTTGATTGCTATTGTGTTTACTTTAGCGATTGTTGCACTATTTAAGGTAAGTTTCCAATATTTTTAATTTAAAACTTTATTGCATACAGGGTGTGAAAAAATGTTTAAATACTTAAGTGGCATATAGTACGACTGAAAACAAGTAAAACGTATTAATGAACATGGGTCTGCAAATTAATCGATGTCGAGATAATAGCAATCTTTGTTTTTGTAAATTTCTTGTAGCTTTTAGATTTGGCGCCACAGAACACGATTATCACACATATTTTGTAACGGTTAGGAAGATATCCTTTGGTTCACAGGTTCGAAAAAAACTAATTAATATTTTAGCAACCGGGATCACTAGTCGTACCGGGTAGATTCAGCGGTAGAGGCCGCGGTTGCTTCTAAGGCCCTCTTGGATTAATCTGGAATCAGTTATCCTAGAGCGTAAAAGCTTATGTATTAAAACGATGCGAACAACGAATGTGGTTTCAACTTCTTATATGAAACGAACTTTTTACTTAAATTCATTTATGTAGAATTAATATAAGTAACTTCGGCGGTAATAATAAGGCGGATAAAACCTTCAAAACATAATTTATTTGTACTAAATAAAATAATAACTCAAAAGGACATTTTACGGTAATTTGTACATATTTACAAATAATAATCAAAATTAAATATTCAATGCGAAAAGGAGTTATCTATACTACTATTGGTGTGACAGATGCGCAGCGTCGCTTGTGCTACTTACAGAATACGCTCGCCGCTCGAAGATCGTTTCTGCTTTCCTGTCACTTTACGTTAGTATAGTTCAGCCTTCCTCGTTGCGCGAAGGGGATCACATCGCATGCAGTCAAGTTCCCTAGCGAAAGAAATCAGGAGGTCCAGGTAATGATATTTTCTCCACTCGTGCCCGACGCCACTCGGTGGATGAAGATGTCACAAGCAACCGACGCCAAGCAGACTTTTGCTACAACCCAAAGATGTTTGCGTTTACAGCAACATCTGAGTCTCCACTCAACTCGAAACTCATGCATTCTGTTTCTTTATAGTTAAGACGGGATTGCTATAGAGCAACGCGTTCATACTCGCATATAAAAGCACAGGAAGGCGGATGGTATAAGGGGTTTCACCCTTTCGGGTAACTGAACTAGCTTCGTCGCTTATTTCTGCGACGGTGGTTTTAATATTAGAATCTTAACAATCCAGCGTACTTTTGTAATTATAAAAGCGTCTTTCTTTACTTTTACAAAATATAACTAGACCTTAAAGGTAAAGATAAATGCAATATATTCTCGGACAGAGAATAGTTCGGTGCGAATTCGAGGAGAGATCTATAAGAACTCTCCTTTCGGCTTGAAAGTGTCGCGATTTATACATAATTATCAAGTCTCGTTCTTTGTTCTACGAACGCCACTTATACTTGTGTATTCAGTCTTTCACTGACCGATAAGCGGGCAACCTCTGGTGCTCTGATTATCCATTTATTTATAACGTAATATTGCGCAATTTCAATTAATGCTTTCTTATATTAAAAGTGGTTTTGAAATTGTTGTAATAATATGTACTATATATTTTTAGAAGCAATTTCTATTAATTATTAATTAATTTGAGCGGTTGTTAATGTTTTAAATCAGGATTATTATTGGGCTATGTTTGGTTATATTTATATCCTAATTATTTACACTTTATCTTTATTCAGGTTAATGAACAATATTTGAACTATAATCAATTGAAGATAATTCATTGCCAGTTGTATTCTTACTGTCTTTTATAATGACTTATCTGTACATTCTTTCGGAATATTAACGTAAACATAAATGCACGCGCGATTTGTTACAAATCGATTTACGCGTCACATTTACATTTTAACAGCTTCTACGAGAAAGGTCACAGTTCGATATATTCTCCTTCCATTTCGACACAGGATTTAGATCTTTCTAAAACGCCCGGTTGTATTCGAATTGTTTGACAACACGGTTCAATTCGCTGTTGTAATTCGGTAAGATTATTTACAGGTGTTGCGCACACTAAACTTTTCCAAGAACCCTAAATACAAAAGTCTAAGGGATTAGGACGGGAGACCTAGCAAGCCATGGAGTGAGGCCCCCTCGACCTACCTATCCATATTCCATGAATTGCTTAATTCAGGTGCTTTCCAATAGCAAGCGTACATATAGTACAAAACTAACAATTAATGTTGTGGTTTTCTATGATTTTCAGAAACCAAAATCGCTCTTAACTCGAAAACCGTCGATTTTCGGACCCATATTCATCAAAACTTTTTTACTTGTTTTTGGTCGTACTTTATGCTCCTTAAATATTTAAACTTATTTTTAACACTCGGTATAAAACAGCTAATCATACAAAATTGACGAACTGTAGAGTAAACCTTCAGTATATATGTGAATGTAAATGCCACCATGGTCGATGTCCTATCTATTAGGAAGTAAAAACAAATTGATGGTTTTTGCGATCCTGAGAGTGCGTCATCTCTTATTTTCAGAAAGAGTTCTAGTATTCTTAGAGTCATCTTATGCAAGATTCGGTAATCAAGCATGAAAGTGGAACGATTTGATGCAGTATGCTTTTATGTTTGGTAAATATGCAGAAGAAAACAATGAATGTAATTAGGAGACTTTGCCAAGCCTGTATCGGCAATATAAATTGTGATGGCAGAAATGTTACACACTCTTATCGGTTTTCAGAAAAATTATGGGGACTGGTTTAAAATAATTTCTAATATTCCTAAAGTTATGAATGAAGCACCGGTTTCAACTTGAACAGATCTTTATCCATTATGAGTTAAAGATCTTCAAAATCGTTTTTGGAATATTTTGAGAAAATGAAACGGCAATACCTTAAAAGTGTGGTAAACGTCGCAGAAAAATAATTAAAGGGCATTCCGTCGCAATAGTTAAACAGCTATGTGAATCTTCACCTAAATGAGAAACTACCATAAACAAGGATAGACCGGCTTATGGTTCGGTATAAAAGGTATATCCGCAAATCAAATAGTACTTATGACAATTGATGGTAATCTTTCTACTCACAAATATATAGTTTTGCTCAAAAAATCGTATCGCCTTCAGTGTTTGGTGGAAAATAGGACAATAAATTATTTAAAGTATAGAATAGTGACGAAATGATAAAAACACGTAGACGTCTACTCCTGCTGTTTCTATCCACAGCTCCACCTACTGAAAATTGGTTATATTTTATTACTTTCGGTATTTTTAAAAATAGAAAATCTTCCCTTGTGTAAAAACCTGCTACACTTTTTTTTTCTAGGTACTAACTCAACAAACTTTGAGATACTATGCGTCATATTAAACTAACAATAATCACAGTACGAAGGAAGAGAATGTGTAATTTAATTATCGCCCAAAATGACATCATCTCTTTTCTCTTCCTTATGCACTATGCTAAAAGTGTAATGCAACATTTGTACGTATTTTATACGATATGTTAAATATTTATTTTAAAAATAATGAATTTTCGAGGCGATGCAAATATTTTTGAGCATCACTGTAATATACAAGGAAGCAAGGAAATTAAATCGCCCGAAGTCTGTAAGTTGATTATAACGCCATTAACTTAACATAACGGACCACACCATTGTGTGTATGAATTGTGAAGAGGGTTCTGAAATGACAACAGATTTGCAGCACCTTCGCTTTATTATAAAGTGGGGATGCGATGCTACACAACAAAGCCAATAAAAACACAACTTTTCAACTGCAAAGAAATCAGATGGAAATTCATTACATTTTTCTACGGTTCCTAGTCTATTAAATTATCACACTGGAGAACCTAAGAAAATTATATGGCATAAAGCAACTGCCTTCTCCACGCGATATTGTCAACCAATAAAATGAAAAAATATAGCCTAATTCAAATAGGATAACAAATTTGCTGTAACTAAGTTACGATGTCCTAGAAAAGTTATTACCGTAAAATGCTTAATTGCATAGTGTAGTGTAAAATGTCATAATTCGGGAAATTAATCAATTAGTTAAATAAGTAAGTTTGTACTTAATGTTCTAATAAAGTTAAGTAATTTATTATTATCGAATTAGTAATTATGAGCTTAATGCAAAATTAATGTAGTCGCTTTTGATTAGACTTATTGTTAAATTTTCAGCTTCTTAGATGAAGCTTTCCATGATGAGCTCCAACAAATACAAACTTATAATTTAGAAATTAAGCAATCATTCTTCATAATAGACTTCGATTTGAATGTCTTCGAATTAAAAATAATGGTTGATTAATTATTCAGTAACGCAATTTACGTCATGTAAGAATATTAAATATTCAAATGTTATATTTACAATTTGAATAAATGGATTTAGTTACATTTAGTTTACATTTAATTACATTTATGACTTTAGTAGTTTTTAATATATTATCCTAGACAATGTAAGCTGCTTTAAATACAAAATTAAATTATGAAAGATGTAGACATTTATATGCACTGAAATGTACGCGAAGTTTCGGCAAAACAAAATTTAAAATAGTAAGTAACTAAAATACCTTATACCTAATTGAACGTGGAAGCTTAAGGCATCATACAAAATACCTGCAAAATATCCGTTGTAAAAGTTTAAAATGTAAAATATATGAAATAAGCGCCTGAAAGAACTGTAATAAGCATTAAACGTGTTCTCAAATTGATACATTGATCATTAAATGATGAAACAAAGATCATTTCCCATACAGTTAGCGTCACTCTTGATGTTACCGTTATTACAACGTTATAGTCGATCATATACATTATAAAATGCCCTACAGACCTATACGTATTCTGCTTCACTGACTCTGAACTAAAGGAAAGATATCATTACGAAGGAAAGATATATGATACATTTCGCTTCACCTGCTTAAGCAAAATTTATTAGACTGAAGATAGCTTTTTACGCATTATTGATAATGTTTTCACTTTTTTATCTATTGTTCCTGAAATTAGTTTTTACAGATTAATTGAGAGCATACTAATATAAATGAGCTGAACGCGCTTCGAACAAACTTATTCTTTAGTTTTTGATGGCGACAACTTTTCGATTACTAATTATAAATTCAACACGGCATTAAAGTTAAATAAATATTATGAATTCACCTATTAATTAAACTATTCATGATTTATCGAGTAACATAATTTTTTAAAAGCAAAGTAACAACATTGCAGGTATACGGAACGACTGACAAACCTGATGCCTTTTAAGAAATAATGAGCTGGTGAACTTTTTAATAAGGAAATGTTTAATACAGATTATTATATACCATTTTGTTAAAAAAATATTGGTGTATACCACAGCTACGTTTTAAGATGACATCGCGTTGGTGAGATGCATCCCATCCCTTTCCACGCGCTCTTAAATCGTGTACTAAAATTTTGTATCGCTCTGTGCAGTACAATTGTGTAGTCTACGTGATATCATTAGTCGTCTGTGATCTATTTGAGATATTGAGGTACTGAGAAATGACGCATTCAGAGAACATGGCGTGGACAACTTCCATCGATGCCCATGCTGTATTGTCGATACCACAGCGTCCTTAGATCAATATCGTGGTTGCGTAATCCTGATTAGAAATACAGGCTTGTGATGTAAAATCTAGAAACACCGTACTGTAATTCGGGGGCACAGAAGAGATCTGAAATTCTATTTATTTAAAAATCCAGAAAGGTAAAGATGAGTTCTATTGGACGTCAAAATAAGGTAACCATAATTGAGAATTTGGAGCATATTGCACATGGTATGTTTGAATACTTCGACACAAGCAAACTAGCATTTATCAGACTGCTGAAAAGTTGCTGCAGCATGGTCCATAGGTTTTAGAGTGAAATCCTAGATGTAGAATTATATCGTAGCTAGGTTCTAGAAAAACTTTCAGCGCCATACCATTTCTCTACAAATTGATACACCTTACTTACCTTACAAAATTTAAACAGAATGCGTTGTATTGAAGTGGTGAAATCACACAGGCAGTTTTATGGTTAGTCGCGATAGAAGCATCTTAGTGTAACATCCATGCAAAAGAGGAAAAAATGCTTGTGTACTAATTAACTCAAAGATCTATATTAAATTTAGATATTTCCTGGTTTATTCTGTTTTAAAAACGTACTGTGATAAACAAAAAACATATTTATAATACCTTTAAGTAGTTAGCCATTTAATCTATTAGCGTTAATTAATATTAGACATAAATTGAAACAATTTAATACTAAATATTCGAAAACTGAAAGGTATTAGTTCTCATGAAAGTTATTCGTATAAGTTACATCGGGTATTCCACCTGTTATACTCTGAACCAGTACAATTTGCACTTTTGAAATCTCAATTAAAAAAACTATTAATCGTTTGACGTGAATGTTTATTTAACTAAGCCTAGGCACAAAGGAAATAACGTCTTAAAAATTATATTGTCCAAATGTCCACCATCTTTGAATCACGCACGGAGATTTTGAATAATTTCTTGGCACAATGCGTGTGGTATATTGGCTACATCTAGAGGAATATTCTCTTTAAGTTGGAGTAGTGTCCCTGGTTTATTGTTGTATACCTGACTTTTAAGATATCCCCATAAAAAAAATTAAAGGGCGTTGTTGTCTACCTTATTTGGATGCTGTTAAACGATTTTAATAACTTACTTTATTAAGCTATTAATTGACGTAATTTTTGTTTGGTTTTAGGTAGGCAAACTAGTTCAAACTGTATTGATCTTTATCAATAACTTCTAAATAACGGACTCTAAATTTTACAATTCCTTATTTACCCAAAAAGAAAATCAACATAATCTTTCTATTCAAATAGTTACGTTAGACCTCATCGATCTCACCGATATGATATGATTAACGACTTTGTTATATTTCACCAAGTAATAAACATAAGCGTTACATTACGCTATATACGTTTATTTAATAGAAATTAAATGAATACATTACAAATCAACAATATTTTCATTTAAATCTAGTGCGCATAAATCTTAAAGATTCGGCTACTTCTCTATATAAACTGTTATGACAGACTGTAAATAAGAATTTGCATGCATTCGAGAAAGAACTTCTGGTACTTTAAAAGTATTTGTTCGAATTAAAATAGAATTTAAAAGTTAAATTAGCAAGCAAGAAGCACCTTTGATTTTAATTGTTACATACGTTTATAAACGATTTGATAAATACACTTACACTTTAAGTTGCGTTTGCATTATCTTTGATTTAAAATAATTAGGCTTCCGTCGGACTACTCTGTTCCAGGTGATCTGTCTTAACAGGATTTACTTCCCTTCAAATATCTCATTCAAAGTAGCGGTAGTTCTTTGTGTGTGCAAGTTTTAGGAAAATTACACTTACGTTGACTTGTCTAACTCTAGGGCTTTCTAATGACACGATCTTCCATACGTGCCATAAGTTAAGTTGGAATTTACATTTCTAACTTCAACGGATCCAAACTCGGCTAGTTCGCTTGATTAATACAACAGGGTAAACTCTTGCACAAGAAAATATGACGCTTATTGCGTGTTCTGGATTTTTATTACATTCGGACATCCCACTCCGTAATTTTCTATTACCCAATAAGTATCTTCCAAATTTCAAATTCTTGGTTTCATGCTTGAGATGGCAATTATTCGTTCTAATCGTGGGTTTTTGCCTTAACGCTTTAATGCTTCAACTCCGGTTGTTTTTTTATGACGTAGGCAAATAGTACTTCTCTTTGGCGGCGTTTTTATCCTAAGAACTTTTATGTAAAATGGTTCCTTGCATAATTTCATTTCAAATCCCATTGCTTTGAAATTTTATTTCTTTACACCTATTTAAATCACTCACAATCATTTATTACGGAGCACTTTGAAACTTGTAAAAATATTTATTTTTATAGCCTGAGAATACTTAGTTTAACTTAATATTATTAGTTATTTTATTTTACAGCAAATTATTTAGAAATTTAAATTAAATGATATCTTACTTAAATGTCTAATGTTATAACAATGTAATTATTGAATTATTAATTTCGGTGTCTAACAGAGTCAAGTCTCGGCTACGGGAGGATGGGCATAGGTTATTGCCGCTGCGTGATAGCGTATTAGGAAACATTTCCTTAATCACCGGTAGGAACATGCTGGACCTATGGCAGGTTGCTCCATTTTATTGCATCCAACTGCTGTCGTTGTATTCTAGGATTTATTGCAACCGTGGCTGAAGAAATCCCCCTTACATCTTAAAATATTGTGCAGAATTTACGGTAAAAGAATTATCACGTACGTCTTTAAAGAAGTATAGGTCAATAATTCCATTTAAAGACACCCCAAAATGTTACCTTTATAGAATCCAGCAGTTTTTGGTGTTTTGAATGGGGGTTGATGCTACTCCATAACCTACGATTTTGTTTTATTAACATGTCAATTTGCATGTAAATGTGACTCGTCCGAAAATAGTATGTTATCAAAGTTGGTGAAACGTTCGAGCATTGTCTCAAAAAATGCCTTTTTTAAAAGTAAATTATTGTATTTCAAATCCTGCTTGACTTTTTTCTGTAAGAATGCAATTTTAAATCTGGTTTCAATATTCGATGCAAAATTGTTCCATGTATCGCCAAAGCGGCCGAGCGCTTCCGACTTGACTCGTCGGATCCTGTCGTGCATGACATTCTCTGCTGTCCTCCTACGTCGTAATGCCCCTGTCCTTTCCTCGATTAATTTGAAATCGCTTGTCTCAAAATTTCTAAGCCATAATTTAATTCAATTGACGCTGGGATTAACTGTGATTAACTTTTCAGAACCGAGATCGTGTGCATGTCAGCTGACTTGCTCTTTCCTCGATTGATTCCGCCACCATAGCAATTTCAAAAGTACAAAATGTAGTAGTGACCTGCCCATTATTATAGTGCGAATATGAAAATGTTATCAAATTTCAATCTTATGTTATACAGGGTGTCCACGATACATGGTGCATTACTTTAACAGCAGACACATCTTAATATGGGCTACAAAAAACGCTTATAGACTATGTGTCTAAAATTACATAGTTTTTGAAATATTTTCAATTAAAGTCCTTCCTTCTAGATTAGTTTGTTGTGCAGAACAAGAAATCGCTGGTCAACTTTACAACTTTAACCAGTGACCGGTATGATGCACACAATTTCATAGTAACACTAATGACTGCTCCCAACAGTTTATTATAAATATACGCGAATTACCATTTAAAATAAGAATGTTTTATTTACTTTCTTAAAATTTCTAGTGGTATTAATTGTGCCAGGTTATAATTTCTTTAGATTAAAACAAGGTTTTTATTTACCGGATATCATTTTTAACATTTAGGTAAGTTTCACTTTTACAAAGCCGCTTTAACACGAAATTAAATTATTTTTCGTAAATATCTTCATTTTATTAATTCTGCAATCACCTGCGTTGTATACATAATTCAAATTTTGTGAAAGCAGTTTAAAGTCTAAACGCTAAATAGATTTAATCAAATGTTACGTAATTTGTATGCAGTAAAAATAACTTCATATAAATTAATGTGGATTACAAATTCTTCAATTTCAGATATTTATAAAGATTTTTTATAATAATTAATGCATAAATAATTGTAATTAATAAGCAATAGTGTTATAGTACAAACAAACTTAGATAATATAAAGGAATATGTTAGATTACTTTTTATTAAAACAGCTGGTGGCCTTGACTCGAAGAAGTACATTCATACTAAATGTAAACTGATACTTTGTCAACAAAAATAAACTGGTATTTATGTTTTTAAAAGTACATTTAATAGTAAAAGATATACAGGGCTGTATCCATGATAGATTTTTATGCGAAAATTTGCAAAAATTTTTTTTAACTAGATTAAAAATTTCTAAAGGCTATGTTCACAAAGAACTTGTGTGTACGTGTGTTAAAAAAATCCAGGACACACCGTATAAGGCATTCACGACTTCTGTTCTAGAGTTTTGTAGCTGGAGGTAAGTTAGAGGTTAAACTATTCATTGTAGTAATAAATAAAATACTTTTTCTATAACCGCTATAAAAGGTAAGCTTTTACGCTTTCTAATGTTAACGCAAAGTTGACGTTTTCTGAGGTGTATCACTTTTTCGCTCTAGACAAGCAAAGTATTTTTTTCGCTCTCTCTCAGATATGCTATGACTAAATGACATATAAGTTATAATCAGCTCAGACAACGAAATGTTTAGTATAATTACTAGTTCTTTCATAATAACAAATGAACTATTCATTGATTGTTATCTTATAGAAAATAAATATTGTTAAATACGGTTGCATATTTAAAATTTGGTAGCAATAATGCGATTGTAGATAAACTTTTGGTGTAATTTGATTGAAAAGTGACAATGTCACTCTTGACAGCTTGACGTGCTCTGTTGCGCGTCGCAGGTACATTTATAAAGGCAGTCAATAAAAACTATTCCACAAGCATCCCAAAAAATAGTTGCCAGGACTTTATCAGCCGATTGCACCACCTTTGCCTTCTTCCGCTTCTTTCGGGCACTTCAACCAATTTCTAGCCAAAGTATAATGGTAGATCCAAGCCTCAATAAATTAACACACAAATTCGAATGTATTACACTTAAATTGTTTCACTGCAAAGTTGTTGAACGATTACGTTTTTTGTCTACTGTAAACAAACGCGGCTCCCATCCTGCAGATAGCTTTTTCATATCCAAATGATAATGTAAAATTGAAACACTCCAACAATTGACAATTTTATGGTCCAAAAAATCTCACACGCCTTCAATCGGCGATGGTCGACACAAATAATGCACTTTTGTTATCATTTCCGGTGTATTAGCACTTATAAGTCTAACAGACCGGTTAGTATCGCGAGTGGTTGTTTGACCATAACCAAAATCATGAAATCACTTATATCTCATTTTAGTTGATGGAATAGAGTCCATATAACGTTGCTAATCTTTTGTTAGGCTTCTGTTATTGTTTGTTCACCCAAAAAATCATGTTTAATGAGAACCCGAAAATCATTTTTTCATTCCAGCGAAACTAAAAGTTATTTACCTTAAACGGCTATCAAACTCAAACTAATCAGCAGATGTTCTTGAAAAGTGGTATGACGCCATCTGGAGGAATATATTTTAACAAAATTATATTGATTTTATTCTGGTGCTGCCGTCTCTTTTATTTTTATGTGACTTATCGACTAGCTTCGTAAATAACTGGAATGAATATTATACCTAACGTCCCCTTGGATAATTTAAATGGCCTCCAGGAGTAATATTGCCCACTTTGAGAAGCACTCTTTTAAATCATAGTTGCTTGGATGCAAATCTAAACGATAATAGATGATGAACCGCTCACTAGGCATTTTCAATAAAATTGATTGAGTAGCGTTGAAATTATGAGATAATTTATAATAATGGTAAATTAAAAACAAACGCAGACGCACTTAGTAGAATATATACAATTTTGTTGCGAAACATTTGGATGGCTAAAAGTAGAAAGACACTTATATTTATATTTATATTTATATTTATATTTATATTTATGACACGTGAATTATCCTCAAAATTTTGTAAAATCGTGCATCCCAAATTTAACTTGACAGGTAAATTGCCATCTAAAATCTGTTATATCCTGCTTGACATTTTATTAGAAAATAAACCTTTATCAAATCATTTATAAAATATTTTCAATTATATGAAAACGAAAATCCGTTACTGAAAGCTGTTTAAAATTTCCACACTATCGTGAACAAGATTTAATTACATTCCTAAAGTTCTAGCAATGCTATGTGTTAGGAAAACAAATTTAGCATCGTTCCATGTTATAATTACTTTAATCAGCTAATAATAGTTAAATTACTAATTTTATACCAGATAGATCCTCGGGTATTTATTAATCTATAAGAGCAAACTGATCATCCCTAGACCCTCCAAGTTTATCTACTACTTAAAAATGTGTATCCTGTCACTGGGCCATTTTGTATGTTAAATAATTGCAAACTATTATTCAGCAAAGCGGGTTGCAGATTGTTAATTCGTTCTTGGATACCTTTACAAATATTAAACCAGATAATTACTTCCATACTATAAACACGAACTTAATATTCATTTTATAGATCAGTTGGAAGATTGATATGATCTGAAATGAGTTTAAAATTGGTTTTAATTAAATAGTGTGCAGTAAATGTAATAACCTGAACTATTATTTTACAATACGCCCTTATTTTCTTTAAAGTATGTAAAAATCATCAATAAAACACTGAAAAATGTATTGTACTATTGCTTTATTATAACCAATGCTTCTTTCTGTTCCAATACTATAATTTTCTTACTTGTACATCCACTACCTGTATCAAAATGAGACTTATTTCGTGCACTTATTGACCAATAATAGGCCAGTGTCTTATGCGTTATTACTGTAACAAATTGTTTAACGTTGATAGTTCCATGAAGAGATTATTAAAATAAATTAACATCTATTAACTAGTATTTAAGGTCGTAAAAATAGTGCAACTTATGTATTAACTGTATTAACTTGTTAATGCACTGATATAAAGTTTTTGCAACTCGCCAATGGCTCGAGTCGTAATAGACTTCATACTCGTGTATTAGTTACGTAATATATTATTAAATCATAATTGTATGCAGTTACCGGTGTTATTTTATATAATTGTCAATCTTTCATTTCTTAACAACTACAATAAGCTAACATCTATTTGTTTTACTGGTACAATAAATGTCTGATTTCGGGGCGAGCAGGATATTATGAGAGCCGAAATCGTATTTTTGATATGAATAAAATATACTAGCTTTTCTCTAGCCGCAATTAACTAAGTACAACTTATACAACAAATTTAAAATAAAAAAACTGATTTTGTGAAACAATAATTAAATTACTTGCTTTATTTCTATGGTTTTTCAAATAAATAGCAAAAAATTGTGAAATTTCAATCAAGCTGTCTTTTGTGCTAGTTAAAATATGATTTTTGTACAAAAACCATGGTGATTCACGGCAGTTCCGAAATGACCTACCTTTATCAACAATACAATAGCAAAATAGAGAGTCATTATAGCGGTTGGGGAAAAAATATTTATTCTTCATCTTTAATTTTATGGCAACGAATGTGTGTATGCAAAAAATGAAACATTATAGGAAGGAGTATAGTTACTTACGAAAATGGGAGGAATAGTATTTGGCCCAAACTACAGAGGGCGCATAATTTGACCTTTGCTTTATACAATAATGTCTTTTTCGGGTTAAAGTTTAGTTTTTATATTGTTATCTCAAGTAGTTTGACTTTGAGAGCCTGCCAAAGTCAGTTAGATTGGTTTTCTGGTAAAAATGGAAAAAATAAAGTGCGCGCAGTTGCAAAATTCCTTTATATTAATAATTTAACCGTGGCCAAAACAAAATCTGGGCTGCACTGTAGTCTAAATGAGTCTGCAGTTAAGAGGGGCGTCCATAATGGGGTCTTTAGACAAATTGTTAGTTAGTTGCCCACTTGCAAAGTAGAGGGCGTAGGCATTTTCATTAGCTTGAAAAATAC
>JAHWXV010230673.1:0-10040 GCA_024586415.1 Phrixothrix hirtus | reverse complement strand
CACGCACTCACACCAAAACCCACGCACACAAACACATACATACTAAGGCGCGCACACACGCACGCACACGCGCATAACTAATTAAAAAGTTGGATTGTACTTAAATTTTAATATCCTTTGAGCAGACGCATTTGCGTCTCCTTCACGTCGTCCAACTATTGATAGAAACGGGAGCCCACCAAAATGTCAAACCAAGCGTTGGCTATCCAAATAGCACACGACGACAGCACAACGAACACCTCTGGGGCAAGGGGCACCAGTAGTCAAACGGAGTCGGTTGGAGCAGAACAAAAAGGCGGCGGAAGTTCCAACACATAAGTATGTGCTAGATAAGAAAACTTTGGCGAGGACGTCAGCAATCCAGAACGTAGTTGATGTCAGAGTAAAGTGCGAACTTTTGCCTCGAAACAAAGCATGCCGGAAGAACTATGTTAATCAAAGGACAATCATTTATACTAATCAATAGAAATAAAAACAAATCTTATCTGGTCTTTAACGAGTTCTTAGACAAATAGAATTATCAAAGATTATTACACAAATCAATTAAGAAAGAGGGCCTTTGTCTTTTGAAAACCAACAATGAATTGGGCGAGCTTACCTTGGAGAAACGCGCTATCTACAGGTGCGGACCATATGTCGATAGACCTACATGTTTTGATTTTAACCAAAGCGCAAAGCGCACACACGTGCACGCGCACAGGCACACTCACGCACACCCACACACGCACACGCATACTCACACGCACACGCATACTCACACGCACACACACACACAGACAGACCAATTTTTAAAAACAAGATTTTCGAATTCAGCAGACCTGAATACATATATTTCCACATCGGAAATTTTGGACGAAAACAATACTTTATATTAAGGTAAAAGAAAGTCAAAGTGAAAAAATGCAGGTTCTAATTTAATATATTCTGGAAGCCCGATGATAGAAATCAAATTATAGTGTTGTATACATCATGTCATCACTTCTACCCTTCACAAGAATTAATTATTGCAACAAAGATTTGCCACTAAATTATGCTGAAAATATGGTTACTGCCTATAGCTGCGTTTTAGAACCTATTAATGAACTTCTGGTTGTAGCAGCGCAAAATTAATAGACTGGAGGAAGTTGGTTTTTTCTGTTGATTTTATGTTACTTTAAATACAAAATAATTTGCCTTCAATGAAGAAAATAAAGTAAATCCTTAACAAAAATTAATTTTGGTAAAGATATACCTTGAAAATAGGATTTGTAAACATTTATGGAAATACACAGGTTGTAGCTCCAAGAGCACTTATTACCTCCGACAAAGTAAATCATTTCTTGAAGTCCATGAAACTATAATTAGAAGCAGGTCTATTAGTAATCACAAATGATCTTCGACGTAGCAACTCACAGAAATGTTGTAGAAGGATTATATCCACCACAAGATATTAAACGGACATTTTAAAAAAGTATAAACTAAGTGAGAAGAACATAGTTTAAAATGTCGCGTTTTCAATTGGTAAATTAAGATCGAAGAAAAGGTTCTAATAGCGGCAACCAAAAGCTACCGTAGTACAAACTGAGTAGTACACAGCAACTTATTCGTAATGCCACAAGTGAGTAAAGTACGATCGAAATCATTTAAAAGCTAGTGTGTGTACAAGAATCAAGTTAGCTTCGAAGACTTGTCACGTTTTCCCATAGTTTGATTAATCGTCAGATCGATATTTATATTTTCTGTGTCAAAATATATCGATACAGACGATTAATTTTACAACAAGAACAGTAAAATGTGATTAATTACTAAATTCCAATTATTATATGTATTAAAATGTATAACCCATGAAAAAATCCCTTAAAATAAAGCAAGAAAACAATTTTAATTAATTATTTTAGAATCATTAAAGAATTCAATATAAAAGATATCCTAATAGCATGTGATTGAAAATGTAAGTTCAATGAAATTTCATCACAGGTCAACAAATGCAAATAAATACAAAAACTGAACAGGTATGGCCATCTAATGGTAAAGGTACAATTGAACATAACTAGAAAATATAAATCTAATGAATTGTAAATTATTTAAGAATAAATTCATATAGCCATCTATTCGGCAATAACATAATTTAATAGTTAAGGTAGTTTAGATAGATAGAAAGCTATAAGGTTTTTACTTAATTAAAATATATCTCAATTCTTAGAAATTATAGTTTATTAACGATTGTGATAATAAATGGACTATAAAAGCCAGCAAAAAACACAAAACAACCAGAGTCCCTACGACTTTCTCACCTGAACCATATCCCGCCAATTATATACTCCATTAAATTTATTTCCACCTCATAGGTATTCATGAACGTAATTTCCAGGATGTTTTCCGCCTTATTACGATTAGGGAAACCATAAGTTCTCTACTGACGCTATAAGGACGTCTTCCGATAGTTATAATAGAGATTACGACCAATCGTAAAACATATCTAGAGATTTACAATGACCCAGGACGTTTTCCGCTGCATTATTCATTCTCATGGAGGCCTCCGAGAGAATTGTATATACAGCAAAAGGACGTTTTCGCTGTTGTGTATATAGTTCTAAAATGATACGAAGTAGGAAAACACCTTAGATGACTTCTCTTTGAATTAATACTTCGTAACCTACAAAAAGCATAACAATAAAGAATTCCTTGCCATTTATCGCCTTACCTAAATTGTCGATTCACAAGTACACATTAACACTCACATAAAGTATGCATGCAAACAAATATAACCTGAAACTTTGCAATAACATCTTGTAGCATAGATTTATTATAGAGCATGAAATTGATGGTAAACTTGATAATATAGAATCATAGAATTGTACATAGCATAGCTTCTAAGAACTGTACTGTGTAAACAATGAATTTAATATTTAAAATACATGTATAAAAGGAATCATACTTTTATTAAAGGTAAATTTGAATCTTAATACCGGATGCAATATTTCAAATAAAATGTAAATCGTATCATTGAATCGTAATGATACACAATTAGACTAGTGAAAAACCTTATAACATTACCCTCGTAACTCAGGGCAGATGATTATAAATTAAACATTGAAGCCCTTGAGGTGTTTCACGCACTATGAACTAAAACTGCCGAGCCGGTTATGCTTAAAGACCCAACTTGACCGTAAATACTTTACGTCAATCTCTCTAATCGGTATAAAGTACCAGAGTAGCGTAACAGACTTTCCACAAACAATCGTCACCATAAATTGTCTGAAGATAAGTACCTTTCCAAAGTATAATTAAAAGTACGAATAGCTATTAGTAATCACGAACAATGTTCCCATAAAACAAATTCACAAAAATACTGTAAAAGATTAAAACCCCAACTGTTAGGATTCAAACGTACATTTTTAATAAACTGAAAGCTAAGTGAGTAAGGTGCGTCTCTAGCTAGTAAATTAAGATGCGAGAAAGAATTGTCATAGTAACGACTGAAAGCTATAAAAGGACGAACTGAGAAGTAGGCAATGCCTTATTCTTTATGCTATAAGTGAGTAAAGTACAATTTAATCACTCACAAGTTAGCTAGTGTGTACAAAAATTAATTTAATTTCGAAGGTGTTCCAAAAAGAATATGTACCATAAATGGTCTGATGAGAAGTTTCTTCCAAAGTACAAGTTCGCCGGAGATACTAGATAAATACCAATTTCGCAATACAGCGGAAATATCACAAGTTGATGTCGCTGAAAAGCAATCAAGTCAAAGTCTACCACCCACTAGATGATAGTCAAAATCGTAAGACACGTACAAGTACAAATATTATATAGTGCAGTTGAAACTACACGCTTAATTTTAAATTCAGTTGTCAGTAAATAAAAACTCTCGTTACAACAAACAAATCATAATTATTTTCAACGGCCTTAAACAAAAGTTATATCGCACCTGTTATACCCACAATTTATTGCTCACACAAAGAGGATTTTTTTAAAACCAACAAATGCGGCTTGATCTAAATTTATTACAAAAGCTTGTACTAAAGAACTGGTTTAAAATTTTCAATGAGTTTATATTTTTATTCTTATTCAATATAGCAGTTATTGAATATAAATACGTTTACTGATTTTATTGGAAGACAAATAATGGTATTCTAAAATTTCAGGTCAGCATAATCTCTGAAGTCATTGCTTTTGTATCTTCGAGTGCCAAGTATAAACTAATGATTACACTTGAAGTAAATTTTAATTTACCGTGGTTGCATTCAGCCAGTTATAACAGTTGACTAGAAATTATTAATTCGCGCTATATAAGCAATTGCAGGAAAATCTTCCGAAAAAGGGTTATAGTTATGGAATGAACCTAATCAGCATTGCGAATCAAAGGTCAACCTCGAGGTACCCAGTTTGGCAAAAAAATTTTCTAGAGGTGTCTTTTTCCGGACAGTCGCTCCCTAAAAGCTTCCGTTAGACCCTCATGATCAAAAGAAATGATAGTACATAACTTCACCTTTAGATATTTTTTGTGGAAATGTTCAAATTATTCTCAAAGGTACCCGCACAGCCCTTATGAAAATTATCTGAAAATTTGACATGTAGTACGTTTTAATGATTATAATTTTTTATGGGCACACCTGAGTTTAACTGTCAAGGGTGTCTCGCAATATTATATTTTCAACAAGTAAGATATACAGAAACTCCCATTTACGTTCTTAAATTTTTCTGTTTATATATTTATATGTAAAGCTGTAAATATAATACTGATGCTGATGCTCTAATTTTAGAGATTTACGTCAAGATTGTAATGAATGGTGTTACTTCATGCAATTAATTAGAGAGGGTTACAGTTGAATGAAATTGTGCGAGGTGGATGACAGTGAGTGGCTTCTCAGTTCAGCAGGCTTGTTTAATGTCCCTCACAGTAAAAGTTATTTGGTCTGGTTTGTCGAAGAAATATGCAATACATCTATAATTTGTCAGGATTTGTGTCTTCATGTTGAGGATAAGAGCAGCCAGATTTGTTATTGGGGAAAAATGCGATTTTTGTCATGGAAAAAACAGGATATAAAATTTTTTTTTTGGGATTTGACGGATTTTATTTTCGTTTGGCTGATCAATTTTTGTTTGATATTTTTCTTTTGATATAAAGCCTCTGAAACGACGCCCAATTAGTACGCACGGCCTTAATATTGGCGAAAGTCATAGATCTAAGAGACGTGGACAGTCAGAGTCGCGGTTTCTTCAAGTAAATGACGGCACTTAATTCGACGCATTACGTCTGTATGCTGTGAATCGGCTGGAGTTCCCGGCGGAAGTTACGTCGTGCAAAGTAGAGAATAGTAACAAAGCTTGTTTTGTGACCGAATAATAAAGGGTGAAAAGATTTCGCCCCTCTTTCTCTCTGTGTGTGTGTGTGTGTGTGTGTGTGTGTGTGTATTATGTCCAGAAATAACCCCCCGATGGTATTCGAGACACCCCTGTAAGCTCGAAAGTCGATATTTGACCTCCTCGTGCTATCATACAAGGTATTTTTACTATGTAGTAAAGGTTATAACTGCCTCTTACGTTATTACAAAACGTGTGTTGAAATATGTATTATTTACGGACCCTCCCAGTGCTATATGTCCCTTTTTGTTGGGAAATTAGGTATGTCAAAAGAAGCACATAAGTAAACTAAACGCTGTAAGTATGAGGTTCCTAAGAACTGCATGTGGCAAAACGAGACGTGACAGAGTAAGAAATGAAAGGGTGATGGATACGTGCATGTGAAGAAGACACTGTCTGAACTATACGAAAGAAGTGCGTTAAAATGGTTTGAACATGTGGAAAGAATGAGTACTGAACGATTAACAAAGAAAATGTATGAGGCAGGTATGAATGGGAAACTAGGTAGAGGTAGACAGAGAAAGAGAAGGCCGAATATGATTGAAAAAATTGTAAAAAACAGCACAAAGAATAGAAGAACTTTCCAAAAGCGATGTTTGAATTTAATGGATGCAAAAGAAGTGTGTAAGGACATAAATAATGGAGAAAAATAGTGAATGGGTGATATTAGAGATGGTAGGATTAATGGGTAATAGTGTTATGGTGAGGATGCTGTATAGTGCTGGGAGTTATGGTGAAGGGTGGTGGTAGCGATATAAGTGAGAGGGGGGTTAATGCATGGGTGCATACAGTAGTTGAAAATATGGAGGCTGGGTATTGGGTTTTGCCTACCCCGCTAAGGGAATGGCATGATTGGTAGCAATAGTAGTAATTGTTCCTTATCACGAAAAGAAAGAAGCCTTGTCTTAGTTATAATCATCAATTTTTCTGTATTAACAACTGCGTGCCTGTCAGCTACGATCGCTCTTTAATTTAACTGCCTCACTGATACGACCTAGTCACTGTAAGAGACATTTATATACTGCACCTACACAAACAAATTTAGTCAAAAAAGGTCGCCATACGTGTCCGTGTTTCTGACATTTTGGACCGTTTAATTTTGACTCAGTTTATTTGGTGACATTTGTTATAACCTTAATTCAGTTTATGTAATAGTTTGATTCCTTACTTTACGGGAAGATAGATCTGAATTATACACGTCATGGTTGTAATATTTTATCTTGATTTGAATTTATTATATGGTTGTTTTATTTTGATTTGATTTAGTTTTTAAGACCCTTACCTGTGAAACCTATAGAATTGGGAGTATAATTGCGAGTATAACCGGCGACACATCAGCGCGCGGAGGACGGGGCTTGTCTTTGAAAGTGGATTACCCACTGCTTCACGGGTAGATAAACTCGGACGATCAGATCTGTCTCGCCGATCATTGCCCTTTTGGGCATAGCCTACTGCGGTCAGCGACGGTGGCGCCCTGATCAACCTGTGCATCTTTAGATTAATGAATTAGATAGGAAGCTACTTCTTCCTACTCCCACGCCCTTTATGTCCCTCAGGACAGAACTGTTAACAGCGATTTCTGACGTTAGTTTAGACCACCCTACTCACTGCCGTAGACTAGTTGGTGCTCGCTGTTAACGTCGGTTCGATCGGCTGGAAACGTTGCCCAGCCTAGTGTCAAATTGGACCGTGACAAATGCTCCAGTTCTATGGTTAATGTTTTCCTGTAACGTTATATTATCAAGGGCAAGTATACATGGAGTAAATTAATAAAGCAACATGCTACGTGTTTATAAGCACCCAAAGTTCTTATGCCAGATTTGTATGTACGGTAATATCAAGACAGCCGTTGGTCATCATTATTATTTGCAGTATTATGAGAAATTGAAAGATAATATATTGTGGTTCTTCAAAATGAATCCAATCTAATCTTACTAATAGATATATCTAGTTATTGTATTTTTGGTTTATCATTCTTAAGTTTCTATTATATATAAGAAGGCGCTAGTTTTAGCTAATAAATTCCAAGAGTGATACATCAGCAATTACTTCGCTGCTTATTTTCAATTTAAATGTACCTAAATTATTAGCATCTCCTAATTTGGCTAAAACATTTCTTGAACAGTTTTTACGACAGCCTTTCCATATGAATAACATCATCGTATCTTTTATCATGGATTTGAATAATTTCATATTCCCAAAAAAATAAGAAAACTAAATGCTAAATTTTGAGCTATAATAATATTTTTATTTGTGACCATCGGGTGTACATTACACGTATGTTTAATATTTAAAACATGTTCTAGTGTGGTATCAATTTTTTAGTTCGACATTTGTAATTCATTAAATTCATTATTTCAATTTGAATTAACTTTGAATCAAATAATTAAATAGATATATCATAAAATGTAATACTTTATTGCAACATTCAAAGAAAGAATATATACCACCAGCGGAATGGTTCTGCGTGAGGCTTTACTGTAAAGCTATTTTCAGTATCAGGTAAACTATATAAATTAGGGCAAACGCTTTGTCTACTGTTAAAAATGAAATAACACCGTATATTAAGTAAGTCGCATAAATCGAGTAACCTTACGAGCTCAGGTTAGTGGAAGGGTGATCATGTTTCCTTTACGGTAGCTTGAGCGGTTTAAGTGAGATACCTAGTAGCATTTCTATGATAGTGACCCACTAAATTTTATACTACGGACTATCTGGAATACGGTTTAACACTGTCACAGTCTAAACCGACAATAACGTTTGTATCAATTAAATTCACGAGTGTTTAACCATGACCGGCTAAGCTACAGTGGATCAAGGCACGGTCAATTGGTACTTGCAAGGCTAAACACCTTTAAGTCAAGACAAAATCGGTAAAAGGTGGGCGCCACTGTTCTCAAGTCTAACTGCTACTAGATAACGTTCATGGAAACACCCTGTATGTCAAAATGTTAGTGACCTACCTTTGGAGTGGGGATAAACACTCTAATGGTACTGCAGATATGGGATAAAAACTGAAAGAGATTATATACTAAACTAAAGGTGCTCATTTATGGCGGCTCCTGTATATCGTGGAGTGCTAACCTAATTATAAAATTGGGAGTGAAGTCCCCTATTTATGCCTAATTGACCCGGAACTACTTTTACCTATGAAAGCAAAGAAAATTACTATGATTATTTTAGTACGCCCTGTATATGAAAATTAATGCAAAATGTTTGCAAGAGCTTTAATAATTATTTGATGTTACTCGCAAATTTAGGGTGTAGTTTGCATTAAGTGAATTAGCAAGGACAGGTTTTAGAACTGATCACCCTGTATATCGTTAGGAATTAAACTGACCGAACTTTAGATTTTCAGGAAAGTGTTATATTTACTTAGAGACAAATGCTTTTTGACTTTTGTTACTGAAAATTACTCTTGCTGTTTAACTTATTGTATGCGCACTGTAGAATTATAATTATAAGTACGTTTATGTTGGTGAAATAATAACCATAATTTAGCACAAGAACATCTTGATATAATTAACTTCGCACGAAAAAGCATACATTATAAAAACAAATTCAACAATTATTCAAGTGGTTAAATATGACTTAAATTCTGAGAACAAAGGAAACATTGGCTAACGGAATCGAGGTTTGAAATTGTTTATTTTACAAAATCCAGTGGTTTCTACAGCTGGAAGCAACTATTTAAAGCTAACTGATAATAAACGAATCTCAATCGCGTTAACGACATTAAACAATATTCCAAATATGCATAGACGTAAGATTTTGTGAGTACCCAGTATATGATAATATTTACAAAGCTAACTTATTAAGGTACAAATAGTAAGTTCAATGACAATGACTTTTTAACAATTAAAAATATAAATTTTGAGTTTCCAGATCAAATAATTTTAACTTAACGAATATATGTTTACTTAAAGTCTATAATTCATTCGTTTCCTAATTATATAAAACAGGAAACAGCGTCGTTTATTTGAATTTACGTTACTTTCCAGAAAAGCTGGGTTGTTTAGCGACGGTAACAATTATTTGAAGGTGCGTGCAGATGAAAGGCAGCCTTTCTTTACCAGGTGCAGGGTAAAATAAAAAAATAGACACTTACTGGTGGAGTAACGCTCTTTACTCAGAAGACTTTCCTTATCCTTTAATTTTTAGACTGATAACCCCATGGGTAGGATGATACTGAAATGAACTTTGGCCACTTTTCTATCGAAATAATTATCCCAGCTAATTTGGAGATTTTACCAAATGCCTAATGCAATGGCAAGTACATTAGAACTTCGATAGAGGCAATTTTAATTTCATAAAACAGATAAAGTACTCCCAAAAAAAACTAATTACTTAATAACACCACCTATCTAACTAGTATTTGTAGGACTACTGCCCTGCTTGATAATTTTTCTCACAGGTTCCGCTCATTTTCCCCCGTCTATGAGGCCATATTATCCACCTTAGTAGCGTCGATAAAATACCTTTTATATTAGTTCAACTGTAACCCAGTCAATTATTTCTTAAGATTTTAATGCTACCATGCCCACTAATTTCTTATATGCATGATTTTACATTTTTATATTGAACAATCTGTAACTTAAATATTTATGGAAACTTTCACAGTTATTATTCATAATTAAAACAATTTTTTGGTAAACTGTGTAACTTTAATAAAAATTAAACGTTTCGAAAGCTAT
>JAHWXV010230647.1:0-12532 GCA_024586415.1 Phrixothrix hirtus | reverse complement strand
TAGCTTTCGAAACGTTTAATTTTTATTAAAGTTACACAGTTTACCAAAAAATTGTTTTAATTATGAATAATAACTGTGAAAGTTTCCATAAATATTTATATGTACATTTGTTTGCTAAAGTTAATGAAAATTCTAACTTCATTAAAAATCTTTGGATACTAGATGAAACTTAATTTCACTTACGCGGATATGTGAATAGGCAGAGCTTCCGCTATTGAGCACAAAGAAACCCTACCCAGTTTCACCAGCGTCCATTGCACAGTTTCTAAGAGATAGGCCCTTATTTTTTTTAAGGTGAATGGCGATATGCTGTTACTGTGACACCTTCACGTTATGTCAACATGTTAAAAACATTTTTGGCTTGAAGACTTTATGCTCTTCCAAATGTTGACATTCAGAATTTCTAGCTTCAACAGGATGGAGCCACCTCACATACTGGCCGACTATTTAAATAACTTTTAACAGTTATTTAAAATGTTTAGGATATTATATTCTAAGAATTAATTCTTCTGCATCAGTTGAGCTGCAGCATGTTGAAATAACTTTTAGCAGATTTATATTATTTAACATTTATACGTTACTATCTTAAAACACAACTTCACTTATTAGGAAATCATATAACTGAAGAAACATAGGAGAACTATAAAGCAAGTATAGAAATGTAAAAATAATATAAGTTATGTTAAGCTAGCAACCTAGCAAATGGTAATACAATAAGCAATGCTATGACAAATATAAACTCCAAATTTTAGAAAGACGGTAGTTCCGGGATAGATCATGGATAGAATAACGGTTTCATAATTAATTGTGGTGTGCAACTCAGATCATGAGTCAGAGATTGAGCAAAATTGGATAGAAAGTATAAAATTACACAATATAGAAACAAGTTTGTATATAAACAATGCAAATAAAATAGACTGCATTTGTATAAGCAACTCCAAGTTAGCTCACAAGCCTTCATTCGTATTTAGTGAGAGATTTGAGACTGCTACTTTTGGCTAACATGAATGGTTGATGGTGGATTACGTCACTATCAGCTACAATACTGTGACGGCAGTCTATGGCAGTTCTGGAGTATTTAATTGGGGATTGCCTAATTTCAAGGTATGCTAATATCGTTTGGTTGCCCCGGTCTCCAGGAATTTCGTTCTGTGATGTCCATTTATGGGGATATATGAAGAGCGTTGTGTATCAGACTGGACCAAGAAACCTTGCTCAGCTGAAGATGCAGACTGAAGAGAAAATCGACAACATTCAAGGTAACACACGGCGCCGAACTATTTAAAATCTACAGAAATTACTTTCTAAGTATGTTCAGCACTTAACTGTAATTTTCAAAAAGTAATACTTAGTGTATTATAGAACATATTTTGAGCGTCAAATAGATAGTTGTAGCGTTCCTTTATTTTTTACTAACTATTTCAGTTTTTTGCGTTTGCTTGCGTCACCCTATACTTTATTATTTCTTTTCTATGAAAAAGTAAGACAAAACTCAATGGTATTTTTGATTATTATTCTTCAAAGTTACTAGTTAACTTTTCCTGGGGGGAATAAATGCTAATAGATTATAAAGTTTTTTTTGTAAACAAGTGTGTCAATAATATTTTATTTATTGATGTATCCAAACAGATGCTGCATCAAGAAAAGGCAGAATAAACAAAATGGTGGTTCGGGCCTTTTGAAGACATCCAAGAAGAACAATTAAAAATTATACGTAATATTCTAAACTATTTACGCTTACACGTTACAAGCGGCCACTAATTTTACTTTCTCTTACCTATATGAAATATAGGTAAAAGAGAAAGTATTGTTTTCGACCAAAATTTTCGATGTCGAAATTTTAGTGGAAATACATGTTTTAGGGTCCCATGAGTGCGAAAATCACGTTTTTCGAAATTGGTCTGTGTGTGTGTGTGTGTGTGTGTGCGTGCGTGCTTGCTTGCGTGCGTGCGCACGTGCCTGCGTGCGCACGTGCGTGCGTGCGTGCATGCGTGCGTGTATGTGTGTCTGTGACTACGATAGCTCGAAAACCAAGAGTATTAGAATATGTTTGAGTTTATGTTCAACGTCGCACGCGACCGTAGAAATTTCACTAAAATCGGAAAACCGGAAGTGCCACTTTATTCTTATCATTTTTTGTTTTTTTAAGATTTTTTCGAAATCGGTTATAACGATTTTTTTAAAATTTACTACATTTCTTAAAAATTTAATGACCTTTTATATGATCTATGCGGTTTTTCATAAACTTTTCCATAAGTAGAGTAATCGGAAGTACTTTCGCCGTTAAGTCTGATTAAAATTACTATGAAACCAAAAACCATAGCTAAATAAAAATTTGTGTTTAAGATCACAATCACCCTAGTAGGCTAAATCAAGAATTTAGCTTAAATCAGATAACCGGAAGTACCACCGTATTCTTGTCATTTTTAGATATTTTCTGAATTTTTCGTTTTTCGACATTTTCTCGAAATCGGCTTCAACGATTTTTTTAAAATTTATTGTGTTTCTTAAACATTTAAGACGCTTTCATATAATTTAGGCAGCTACTCAGAAAGTTTTCTGTAGATGGAGTCACCGGAAGTAATTTCACTATTAACTCTAAATACAATAACTATGAAACTGAAAGCCCTAACTAACTGAAAATCTATATTTGGGGTCGCAACTGCCATTTTTAGCAAAATCAAAAATATTTCTGTGATTTTTAGATTATTTCCGAATTCTTATTTTCACGGTTTTCTTGAAATCGGCTCTAACGACTTTTTTAAACTTTGTACATTTCTTAGCTACTTAATTTAGTTATATATTAACTAAGGAGTTTCTCTCATAAATTTTTGAAACTCGAGTAACTGGAAGTATTTCTCGTATTAGTTGTGAACAACGTTTCTCAAAAACTAATCATTATATGAAAATCAAAAACTATATCTATGTTTTATATCTTCTTTACATGAAACGGCAAGCATTTAGTTAAAATTGAATAACCGGAAGTGCCACTTTATACTTGCAACTTTTAAATTTTTTGCGATTTTCTCGAAAACGTTTTCAATAATTTTTGTGAAACTTTCTACGGTTCTTATGCCCTTAACATCCTTTTATGTGAACTTAGAGATTTTCCTGAAAAAATGCGATGAAGCGAGTTATTAGAGAATATCTCTGGAGTTGTGCAGGGTTTTACGTGTTTAGTAACTTGGATGGGTGACCGTTGAATTATCGTTTTCAAAATAAACGTAAATAATATTTTGATTATTTGTGAATATTTTCATATTTGTGTATTTATGTACTTAAGAAATGTCGTGTGTTGTCTCACACCAGATTTTTGAAAGTTAAAATTATCAAACTTAACAGTATTTTCAAAGAAACAGAGGTTTTGAAAAGTTATGGATTAATTTGAAGTAACAAAATAGTGACTATTTTATGAATAGGGTATTTTAAATCTCATGGTCGCTGAGACGCACGTTCTACGCTATAACAAACTGAATCATTTTCTACGTAAAATTCAAAAAAGGGAATTAAAAATGTTTTAAAATATTGAATGTTAAAATTAAGTGTTAAGTTTTCACCGTCCGTTTTCACAAATTGCATAATTAAAGAAGTATCTGCTTTGTTAAAAATCTTCGAGGAGCGCACACGTCGACTGCTACATTTGCAATCGTCACGATGCCAAGTATCTTCAAATTCTGGCGAAACATGCGCCTGTGGTTGTTTAGTATAATTCTATATTTTAGACTAATTATATTTGCGGTGTCATATCAATTAAGCTATCTTTTATGGTATTTGCTCTGGATAGTTTCATTTGACATTACCTTTTCCTTCAATGTGAAAATCTGACTATTTTGGGAAGTTCGAATGATTATTTCAGAATTTCCATTTGTGCTTCGGATATGAAATAAAGTAGGAACTATTTAAACTGGGACGTTAGAAAAGTCAGTAATTCCGCTGTCATGGTTCGATCTTATTTTGCGTTTTATATAGTCATATTGTGATTGGAAAAATTATATGGGGCATTTCTTTATATTTGGAAGCTGTGATAATAAGATATAGTCATCTTCAAGATAGTTAGAATTAATATGGGCATCATCCATGTAACCAAAGGAACGAGATATAGAATTTAAGTTATCCTTAAAGACGGCGGGTAAATAAGACTGGGATTGTTTAGGTGTTCCAGCAGTCAAATTAGTTATGGAATTTTCCATGACTGTGTAGTTTTAATATTACTTTATTGTTAAGGATAATTTTACAGGATTTTTACTAGGTCGGGGTTTCATTTATCAATCGACTGCTTCTTTGCTTACAATTACAAAATTAGACCAATGTTTTTTTCATAGCCACACTAATACTTCTACGGCTACTTTTAGACAATTTATGTTTTACCTATAGTTAAAGATACCTACCACACAACTAGGGTTTGTAATATTATACATAATGATCAAAGGGCTTTATTTGACACCCCATAGGTCAAAATAATTATTGGAAAAGTTTCGCGAAAGTGGATATCTAGTTATTTGATGCTATCAAAGCTATTTTAAGTATAAGACACTTGGTAGACCTGGTTTCAATGATCTTCTAAGGGATTTCCGATGTTGCTAAACAGTTATGTACTTGACGACCCGACGACCCAAATAACACCCATGGAACGTTATTTATTACTGAATTGCCGCTCTGGCGACTTACTATTTTTTTGTGTAAAAGGCTAATCTATACGTACTTGCTCACACTCGTTCGTCCTTGAGGATACGAGACACTTCTAAGGAGTTTAAGAACGTGGCGTCCACATTTCATTCATTCGGCTTCGGTATTGCTTCTCTGGTTATCTTCCACGACTTATCCACCGTGCGCAAACTTTCTTCTGCTGCTGCGATAGGGCGGATTGGACTTTTAGCAGTCGTACTCGTAGCAACAGAAAAGGTCTAACTCAGCCCCTATCGACGTTTTAGCATTAGATAGTGTTTTTCAAATCAAATGTTTGTGTTTGGAGAGAGGAGGCGTTATTTTGTTTTAACTATTTATTTTAATTTATTTTATTAGACATTATTTTAACAAACTATTAAATACAAGATGTCTACTGCAAGTCCCGGAAAGGACAAAGCCTCGAGATCGTTCCCAAATTTCTACAAAAGAAATACATGAGTATAGTCAATCATGTTGGTAAATTCACAACGTTGCCACTTTTATTTTTGAAAATGAATGTTGCCACTTTTCTAAAAAATACTACAACCAAATATAAATGAATATATGAAGAAATTTTATTATTAAATTAAATAAACTGAAAGCAATTAAATTACTAATGTATATAAAAATATATATGTAACGATGTAACGTTACAAACTACCTATCCTCGATCGCTGTTTGGATATTGAATACCCACCTTTTGGGTTGATCCTTTGCCTTGAGAGGCAAAGATCATTTTATTTCCAATCCTAAGCCTATACCAAACCTAGCCTTGGTGGCTTAACCCCGATCGCTGCTTTCATGTTGATTAGCACTGTTTCTTTCTTTTAGTTGAACAAATGGAAGGAGTGGTACGGAAATCCAGAATATCAGTAAATTATTAATTATTGCTTTGTAAAATCCTCATGTTTTTATTTAATCTTCTAACAATTTCAAATGTGGTCATCCAGCTATCCTAATGCAAATAACCACTTCTTATTTTACCAGTACATTCATTGTAATACAGTTTCTTTGCGGTCTACTTAATCAATTTCGTTTTATGTCCGTTTCCACTACTTTACTTCGAGAAATTTCAACTAATTTGCATACCATTGGATGCATTTTTTTAGTAAACATCTAAAAGTATTAAAATATTTAAAGAATTAAAATTGAGAATAGTTGGTAAATATTTTTGTGTTTAGCATTTTACACGTTGCAGTTTATAAAATATTTTGAATGGAAGAAAATATGTAACCTGCATAATGAATTTTAGACACCCTGTATATTTAATATAAATTGTATTCAAGATTCTGAAAATACATTAAAATTGTAGAATACAATAATATTAAATTACTAAAAGGTTTAATCTTAAAACCAGTATTTTTTCCAATAATTTAATAATTAAAACTTTTGTTACCTACATATGTTTCGGTTATTTTGTGTAGGTTTGTATTAATGAACTTAATCAAAAATACTAGATAACCAGTGTTATAATTCAAACATTTAGTTATCTTACATTGAAAAGACAAAAATGTATTAGGAATTCTGCCATTTCTAATTAAAATTCTGGAGACTATAAAATATTTTAATAATAATTAAACGTCTGAAGCTTTTGAGTTTCTAAGTTTTATTAAGTCATCAAAAAGGAAATTATTAAACGTGACATTCACACCTAATATAATTGCCTAAAAGTTAATTCTTATGTAAATGGAATTACTGGTGCAAAACTTTGATTAGAAAGGATTAAAGCATAACCACAAAATCTAGGATAACCGAGTTTGGAAAGGAAAAACAATTAGGAATTAAAATAAGTAAATTGTTTATTCTTAAAAATTAGAACCAGTTTGTGATGTTTTTGTTTAATTTGAGTAAATTGATGTTAATTTTTAATCGTTCACAATCGTCTGTTTTTTATCAAATATTTACGTATCTATTGAACATAATGGAAACATATTTTTATTAATTAAGATTAATTTAATTTAAACTAACTTACAGAACAATTTTAATTTGCACAGCTATTCTGCATAGGTTGCCTTGGCGCTGCAGTATTAGCATAACCTTTGCTTCGTTATTAAATTTTCAACAACTTTAAAGCAAATTTCTTATTATATACAATTTTTATCAGAAACCATTATTTAATTAAATTTTAGTTATTAACAACGGGGCATTTCGCTGACGGATACAATTGTGTTTGTAGGTTCCAAAGACGTTTTTGTATAAGAAGCTAGCAAGTTTTTCTGTTATCCAGATAATTTCTAATTAAATTGAGTTATTTACCTTTAGATAAAATACCTGGATTGCAAAATACTTATAAATAGTATTAAACTACTACTAACAAACAAAAAAATCTCATTTTATTTGCTGTTCTAAAACTACAGAGGTATTAAATCTGGAACTAGAAACTTCTCCCATTTTGGTTTGTTTTCCTCGTAGGTTTGTTACACAAAAGAAATTTTAGCTGTGGCAGTCATTGGTGTTTCCCAGGTAACAGGCATCACCTTTATTTCACCATTACTTGTCAATATTCGAGATGCTGTGAAAGCAGAGCAACGAAGTGATACATTAGAAATCCTTTTATTTCGATCGTAGACCCTAGATTCAGTGAATATATGTTTACTTTTTGCTTCTGAAAGTTTAAAGTAGTGACATTATACATATTTACTGTAAAATTTTGTTTATTAAACTTACAATAATTTTGAATCTAATAAAAGTTCTGTAAATATTGACTAAATTATTAAATAATTTTAATATAAAGCATATCTTATAAAGAATTCTCCTTTCATATGTTTACATTCTCTGATTACATAAGAAAACTTAATAAACCGTAATTTAAAATTGAGTATCCAACTTCAAAAATTTTTTCTCAGTTATAACTTGGCATAGAATTACTTCTATGTTTATGTTTTGTGTTTGTTTTCTGAATTAAAGTTGGATTTAATATAAAAGTTTCTACACTTACATATTTATTATCATTAAAAAAACTTTTAATTTGATTTAAATTAGTAGCTACACAAACAAGAATATTACTTTCCTATTAAAAATTCTTCTACACGGAAGTTTCTTGGTTTCAATAAATACAATTTTAAACTTTCAATATAACCCGAGTATTGAAATAGGAATGCCTTCCTTACCGCATATGTGACATTTAATCGTTACGTTTAAAGACGTCTCAGATCCACATTATCATTAAATTTTGCATTTTATTCTATTATAAAGCATTAGTTTCGACCATACGGTGAATAACACAACTACTACTATAAACTATAATTGAAATTTACAGAGGTTTTGGTAAATAAATACAAATGCATAAAAATGTATAATCTAATGTGTAAAAAAGTTTATTGTATCTATATGCAAAGAAGTACATGCTTTCAGCGTAATATGTCTTGTTTCACAGATGCCCTGTATAGTGTTTACTGCAGAACCCTCTAAATAATTTATAGAAACATCTGAAAGACTAGAATTTAAATTAAGTTTTCTGTTATACTGTTTCAAGATTAAAATAAATATAAATAATACAATAAAATATAAATAAATATAAAAACTACATACGTCTAGACGTATTAACATAAAATAAGCACTCAAAGTAAAGTTCCGATATAGTAAATATATGACGAAGGATTTGCTGGAGGCACTAGTGTAAGTCCTTAAACTAGACATTAGATCGATAAGCAATAAATTAAGGTATGGCCTACATGTGAAACGATGTTTTAGTTAACGAAATTTGCATAAAATGAGATGCAATTTCATTTAAAAAATAGCTACTGTGATTGGTTAAAAATAAATGGAAAGAGTGTTATCGTGGGAATAAGTTTGACAATGCAAAAGAAAGGATGCGCAACAAAAGGGGATCCTTAGATCTAATTATCTTCTGATTGTGTCCTTGGTTCAACAGAAACGTCTAAAGGCAGTACGAAGCACGTCTAGCCATGAGTTACATTAGCGCGTAATAAATAACATTTCTGGGCGTAACCGAAGTATACTCCCAGAAAATGCCAATATTTAAAAGACCAGTTTACACTCAGAACACAAGTTGATTGATCTTCCAAAAGCAAAAAAAAACTTTTTCCAAACGAAACTTTTTTCAATAACAGTAAATTTTGAAAGACCAAATCAGAAATTGACATAACGACCCATTTACAAAGCTGCATAATTAATTACGCCTTTAGGATAATCTAACACTAATCTACGTTTATAGATAATTTTATTTTAGCAATTGATATTTTGTGCCAATCACCTTACGTTAGATATTTTCCTTTTAAATTTAAGAAGGCCGACAAAGGCAACTCTACTATTGTTGTACATTGGTTTTTATACGTATTTTATAATTTCACATTTTATTTTGAATTAAATCACATATGTGCTATCTATAAATTTATATTTACATGTTAAATTGGATTTCTTCGTTTTATTACTGGTATAGTAAGAATAAAACTAAACTCGGGCAAAGACTATACAAAGCATTAGAGGTGATTTACTCGTATCTAGTAGTTAAAATAAATCATTCTCATTGATATACCTTGCACTTTTTAACGATTAGATGGTACTAGCGATTAATTAAAACTATTCAACGAAAATTGGAGGGAAACATTATTTGCTAGCTGTAAATGCATTTACCTTCAAGCTAAGGGGTAGTGCGTTGCATAGCTGGCGAAATACAAGAACATCTAATATTTCAGAAAAAATTACGATGAGAATAATGTTCAGGCAGAAAATCTATAAGCAAGGTTATTTCATATAAAATGTAACGGAATAGCCAGGGGTTTTGCAGGAGGTTACCTAAAAGATTGATGCAACACAAAACTTTACAAACCCCTAACAGTAGTTTTGTAGTAAAATATGCAACGAATATTTTGCAGGTATATCTGTCAAACTAGAACTTGAACTAGAACATATTTCTTTATAAATAATTTATTCTTATATATTGATCTATTTAATATGTAGCTATTTACTAATTGTAAGTGATTTTTGTACGTGATTTAAAAATCTCGTTTGTATCGTAAAAAAATAATAGTTAAAGCAAGTGGACCTCCGCTTCGAATTACTTCCCTGAATCGAGCATAATTCTCTGTATTAAAAAATATTGCTTAATTCACGCCTACAAAATTGTTAAGTTATCACCTAATGGATTTCAAATTTATTGGTGATGAAAAAGCAATCACATTTTTGCAAAAATAGTTAAAATAAACACTATAAGGCTATATATATATTTAAATACGTTCTTGTACATGATATAATCAAATATATTGGTTATTTTTAAAATTTTTAATTCAACTGTCAATACAATAAACCGCCATTAAACCGCTATTCACACGTATACAAATGCGATGCTGCCAAGAAACCAAATTTGTGTTATAGGTACGTACTGCACTGCTAGTGTTCGTAAACTGATCTACAGATTACAAAAGAATATACGCCAATTCAATTTAATCAAAAATGTGTATTATTATCTTGAAAAATGTTTGTCCAATCCCATTCCTCAACGAACTCCTTTTCATTGATCATGACCAAAGGCTCTTCAAGCTCGCAAAATCATTCTGATTTATTCCTTCCCTCCCTCAAGTTGTTTTTAAGTAAAAACATAGATGACAGGATACACACAGAAAAACATCAAGCTAAAATTTGCTCGAACTTGTATAGGTGACCTCAAAGCAAGAAGATTAGTTGTGATTGACACATATGAAGTTTTGACACGGTCACTACATAATCGTATATTGGGGAACTTACAAATTAGATATATACATTTTGTCGAATAAGTCGAGTTGTTCAAGATATTTACAATTAATGTTTTCAAAAACGGAATATGTATACACGTAAGCTCTAATGATAGCGTTACACATACAAAACTGTTTATTATACAAATTACCCAATTAGAGTGAATGCAAGGAGTTCAAATATGGTTCAGTTGGTTACAGTTAATATATTAGCATCCGATATGGTTAAGAGAACGGGTACCAAAAGAAGTTTACGGAAATTATTTCGCAATAAGTGAGTTGATAAATTCTCAATCATTTTCAAGGTCTTTCTATGAAGGTCAAAGCGGAATGTCCACCATATTTATCTTTGTGACTCAACAACCAGTGATTTACTTTGCAATATTTAATTAGTAGCTCTATCTTATTGTAACACATTAAATCGCAAATATTTTATGAGAAGGTTTCGTTTTTACTAATTTTACTTCGGAAGCAATAAATTTTATTTGAATACGTCAAGGTGAGGTTAGTTTAACCCAGAAGTACCAGCAAGGAATATGTTTCCCACGCAAAATGTTACAGAGTAGAAGTAGAACTTTAAAGATTTTTAAATGGAATCTAAATTTTATGTTATATCGTATAAAAAGCAGCGAGTTACACATCATGAAATTTATAAGAACGAATAAGGCGGAATAATTAGTTGCGTTTATGGAAACAATATAGGCATGTGTGTATAGTTACTTGCCTGATTGAATTGGAAATATGACGTCACGTCGCGTTCTCGGATCATATCAAGCACGTAGCACATAATGGTCACAGGCTACATTATTTTGCAGTGTTTAATTGTACATAGGGTAGTAGAAAAAGTTAAAATAATTAAATTGTATTATAGTGCAATAAAAACCAAAATGTATTAAACACTACTTTATTTACAGATTAGTCCTAGTTTTATTTATACCGACTTATTCGTTGGCCACCGTGTTTATCTGAATTGTGCTCTAATGGCTTTTACTTATATGGGATTACTTAAGAAACTCTGCTTATGGTCATATCAATGTCAGAACGGCGAATTTAAACGAACTCTACGTTAAAAATCGAGCAAAAATTTTTATAAACGTTTAGATTAGTGTTCGAAACAAGGAGATTAATTTGAAAATTTAAGTTATAGTATGTATGGCTCTGAGGCAGTTGTTGAAGTTATTATGTTACAATATTTATTGGTGCTTCGTATAATATTGTTAGTGACATTTTAATGATAATACGCAATCTTATCATTGTTTGAAATACATTCTCATACACGTAATTAATTTTAAAATACACTAGACGTGTTTTTTAAGTAAGTACCGTTTTGAAATTCTGCCACCATGAGCGCTGCGGCGGCTTTCCACGCTTGCGCGCTGTATATCTATATCTGTTAACAAGCCATGGACTCCATTACTGAAAGATTCAGCCGTGTTTACGTTTGTTTGTCACTATGTAAAGTGCCTCCGCTGGTCGAGAATCTCACCAACTGTGAAATACGCGCAATGATTCGCTGTGAAACCTTAAAAAAATGCGCCGTGAAATTCAAAACAAAAGGCGAGGCGTGTACAATAAGGGGATCGATTTGCTTTATGACAATGTCCGTCCTCACGCAGCTTCTCGAACTTAATATCTCATTGCACGTTTTCACTGGGAACAACTTGATCAGCCTCCATATGGTCCCGATCTTGCACCCAGTGACTACCACTTGTTCCTGCATTTGAATAAGCATCTGGGTGATCAGCGTCACGACAAAGATGATGAGATGAAAACGGCTGTGTTGCAATGGTTGTCAAATAACGCGGCAGACTTCTATGTGGATGGGGTCTAATAGCTGATTGTACGATACGATAAATGCCTCAATATTGGTCGAAATTATGTAGAAAAGGAGATTAAGGTACAGGCTTTCATGTAAAAATAAAATTTTTTAAAAATTTTGGTTCTTTTATTTTAAAACGGAGCTTACTTGTAAACACGCCCCGTAAATAGTTTTAAATTGCAATCGATAAAAATCTGCTGTGAGACAACATGTGACTTTCTCTTACGTTTATAGATATTCAAATATGAAAATGTCCACTTCTTCTTCTTTGAGTGCCCTATCCGTTACGGACGTTGGCTATTAACATGGCTATTTTGACTTTATTGGCTGCCTGTCTGAATAGTTGTATCGATGT
>JAHWXV010230615.1:0-12504 GCA_024586415.1 Phrixothrix hirtus | reverse complement strand
CCGCGTACGGAAAAATAAAGTATAGGTAGCGAATCTGTTACAAATAAAATTAAGGTTTGTTCGCGAAGTAAAACGTATACAATTGTTGTAATCATAAAAGTGCGGGAAAAGTCAAAGATTTCAAAAGTAAATATAACACTTATCGACAAGATAAGTTCAAAAATAACACGATTTTCAAAATTCTTGTTAACTTTTTAGATAGACATCCAGTATCAAAATTCAACTTTTCGGATAAAGAATAAACATTAAAAAATTAAAATTTTAAATTCTCGCCAAGGTCATAGCAATTGATATAACGTAGAATATTTATAATAGGAACAACAAACGTGGGGCATTCAGAATAAATATAAATTAATTTTATTTTAATTAATAAAATCGCAAAAAAGTCATAACACTATGTTTTTCTGTAAAATATGCAATTTCCTTTTCTAAAGTGTTTTTTTTTAATTTTTTCATTTAAAATTTTTATGTTTTATATCAGTGAATTATAAATAAAACAGGCTTTTTATAGACATGACAGTATATAGGGTGTTCCATATGCCTTTTCAAATTTGACATTGACAGCACAAAACTTAAATGTCAAAATATAGATTTTTGTTTACAGATGTAAATTGCCTTACGACTAATGCATAACCTCCAAAAATCAAAATTTTTTCTATTATCATAACAGAGTTATTAGCTGAAGTGAACGTTCTGGGACACCCAGTATATATTGGCAATGTTAATGGTGATACAAATAGGTGGATTAAAATCAGGAAAAGGTATGGTGAGTAATAGAAGCATACATACTACGATTGGAAAGTCGAGAGAGTATTGTTCATCGTTGAGACAAAAATTCCATTGGTGTACAAGTTTTATGTGTATTATTTCATTTTATAATAGAAGTAAGCGTACAAACATTAGCTTAGATAAACAATTTTATGAATAGTTTTTAAATAAAGGGAATTGACTTTCCCCAGCTACGTTAATGCGATAACGCCCTCGGTAGAAATACAGAGAAGCTTCAGCTTTGAGCGTGTTATACATTTTAGCCAACTTTTTCCATAAATATCGACTCGTAGTAACAATATACTTTTGTAACAAGCAGCACATTGATTTTATTTCTTTCAACTCTCGTTATTTTAACTGGCTAACTCTTATACCGCTGCTTAAAAATATTACAATAACTATTTCCAGGTCTACTCTCTCGATTTCCCAAACAGATTATAGCTTATCTGCGGTTTCCGCAAAATGATGGTCCCGGCTAGTAAATATTCCATCGGTTAGAGCCCCAATGACTAAACTTGACAAAATCCCTTACACTTCAGGTTACCAAAATTGAACGATTAATCTATATGTTCTAATAAATGTCTATATATAAATAAATAGCGATTTCAATATTGATAATTAATCCTTTATTAAATAATATTCATTCCTAGAGGTTTCGTTCAAAAAATTGTTGAAATAATAGGAACATTCTCAACGATATTAGCCTTTTCAAAGGTTTAATTGTTATAGTAGCAGAGTGTTGTTTGATTTATTGCAATATTGTAGGATCGAGACACAAATGTTAAATGTTAAATGATTTATTTATCTTGTATTCGTTAATAAAGGGGTGCTTCTGGAGAATTTCGGATATTGGTTTGATTTTATTACAAATTCATAATTAGTTTTTAGAGTACATGCTTAAGTTTGTTATTTGGTTACATATTCTTTTTTCATCTTAATTTGGAAGTAGGTTAATGAAGAATTAAGATTGAAATAACAAAGAAGCATGCATAAAACAACAAATATAAGCACACACACTAAAAACTAATTATATATACATCTGTAATAAAATCAAATCAAAATTCAAAGTTCTCCGGAAGCAACCCTTTATTAACGAATACATTGTAGATTCTTTAACATGTGTTCTTATAGTATTCGATCATACAATATTGTAATAAACCAAACTACATTCTGCTACTATGACCATTGAACCTTTAAAGAAGATTAATATCCTTGAGAATGTTCTTATTGTTTAAACAGTTTTTTGAACGAGAACGTTAGGATTGAATGTTATTTAATAAAATATTAATTACCAACATTAAAATCGTTATTTATTTCTACATTTAACAACTTACAAGTGTATTTTTTTGTGGAAGACTACACAATACTAACTGTTTAATCGCAACCCAAATTTTATAATGGATCCTCTTGCATACTCTCAAGATCAATTTTATTAATATTTAAATCTTTACTGTTGCATTTCACAAGCCGAAGGACACCACTGTGAACTGTCAGAGACCAGATTCAATGGAGAATACTGTCTTTTTATGATGTTCAGACTCCATCACGAATTACCAATATCCACTGTTCATATCTACGTTGACGTATCGTGGACGTATCTGGTATTTATTTTATGCGTCACAACAGTTGTTATTCTGTTTAAAACGTCACCAGTGGCAAAAAATATGTCAGCAGATCATTGGATCAATTGACTGGCTTTGTTCTTTTGCGGATGGGATAAACTTTCGTCCAAAGATGCGAGTGTGACATGCAGCTTAGGTAAATTCTCTACAGGTAGTACTTTTGCACCGGTTTTCGTACACTGGACCACAGTTGAGATAGGTATGCACATTTCTAATTCAGTGCACTTCTCAAGAGTCATTTAAAAGGTACTAATATTCATTAAATGAACGGGTGTCGTTTCCTTAACTTCGATCAAAACCCTTCCAGCTAGAATTCCACCACCTATATTTATGTTGTTGGTCTCTAAGTTTGCCACATATTCTGTCCGAAAGTCTCCATTCGGTTAGCTCATAGTTATAGTTTCGCTTATTGACTATAACTTCACCTCTTTTGCTAGAATTATTCTTACTGCATGCTCATCTCGTTAACTAATGGGTATTTCTTAGTCATCAACTCGTTTGATATGATTCTTCAATTTTAAGGCCAAACCAAATTTAGACATTATATCCATATCCAATATAACAGTTTCCAAAATATCATTGTCCATCAGGTAACGTGTATGCTACCTACACCCGATCCAATATTAGATAAATTTCACTACGAACAGTTGCACGGTTTCCTATAGCTGTACTTAACCGCAGCAGTGAAGGCAGTAATCTTCCGTGCTCAAAAATGTTTAGTTTCACTATTGCCTTCGTTGTCCCCGTATCCAGCTGCACTTTTCAACTCACCTTGCAATTGTCCCATTAACGTGAAGTCTATCCGGTTTATATTTTAGGGATATCACTTGGATGTTGATTTCCCGGCATTGCTGGTACAGGTCGATATTCGTCCCTTCATCACATCGATCCTTTCTAATTTTCCTGTATTATCAGCAGGACTGCTCATAGCCTCTTGGCAGTTTTTCTGTATATGTTCCCGTTTATCGCACCTCCAGTAACTTAGATTGCGTCAATTTGGTTTTTTCGTCTTCTGTAGTCTCAAAACAGTTTCTTCTTGCCTTCTGACACCATCTTTGCCTTCTTGTACTGCACGTGCCCAAACATAACCCTTCACTGTTTGTTTGGCTGCTTCAAATTCCAGTTCATGAGCCAACTCGCTGGCAAGGTCACGCAGAAGTAGTAGTCTAAGTCCCTGTTTTGTTTGGAATCCCGATGGTCGTCCACAAATGTTTGTACGCAAATTTCTTCAATAAAAATTTCTGTAGTCTTTGAATATGTTAATCTTGGTAGCCGTGTAATTTGAGTTTAGAAATTCTGGCGGTTCCCTTCAAGCTTGTGCACACAATTACCTAACTAAGCATAATAGACCTGTTGCAGATGTTTATCTCCATATTGCATTTCTAATCGTAAAATAAGGTATTCAAAATTATTCTATAAATCGTCCGGTATTGGTTGTAGAATGTCTAAAGCATCCCCACGTCGAGACACTACTAAGGTAATTGCCCTTTCTTCAATAGTCAAACCTTTCGATGTTGCAGCTACTGCATATTGTTTATAACAACTGGCCCGAGATGTTTCCCCATCATACGTTAGTGCTTTAACGTGTCTTCTAGTTCTTAGCATACCATTTTTAACAACGGGGAAGTGATCAACTTGCTGTACGTTTACCTCCGTTGATCTTTCATGGCGAACAGAGGGCGCTTCCATCGTAGGCATGTTGATGTCTTAATTCACGGTGAGGTGGATAAACTTTTGATGTATTTCGTCACACTTCTTGGTTACCTCCTCATAATTTGTTGGCAACTCAAGATCTACTTCTGTTGTTACTTTATTTGTCAGATCTGATTATAATTTAATTCTTCTTTTAATACATTTTGATGTATTTTAATTTATTCTTGTGCTTCGTTTGGAATGTCTCTCTGGAAATTAATTTGGCACAACTAAATTTTTTCCTGTAATTTATCCTGAACTAATTCAAGTTTTTCTTATAATGCGTTTTGACTTGATTTAATTTCACCCTGTTGTCTATTTTGATTTGCATTAATCATTGCCATTTCTCCTTTTAATTTATTTGTTATTTCTTCCTGCAGTTTATTTTGATTGGAGTCCATTTTTTCTTGCAATTTGGTTTCATTGGGTCGCACTTTTCTTGATTGGTATCCATTTTGTTGAGCATCATTTGCAACATTTGCAACAGCGTCTCCATATTTGTATCGACACTTATCGTCAGCGGTATATCTAAAACAAGCTAGCTTTTAACTATTAATAGCCCGTGAGTTCACACTTTCAAAAACACATGCTACGGCTGACAGTAATGTAACGAAACTAGTTTAGAAGTCTCCATTTATATTCACTAAATTATAAATTATTTATTTACACGCATGCAGCTTAAATTTTACAATGCACCAACAATAAACGTTCATACCCCTATTTATTTAAAACAAATACTTAACAAGACAAAATTCTTAGCACACCTGAACTAAACCAAATTAAGCTGATATTAATATAAAAAGGAGGTATTCTAGAACAATCAGGTAAAATAAAGAACAACTACTTGCTGCAACCTTAAATTTATTTAAATATAAGTTGTAGTAATGAATCTTTCATGGTTATTTTAGTTCAAGGGAACTTTATGGAATGTCCTATTGAACTTTTTGAAATCTATCTAATTTTGTTACAATATATTTTATAAAGCAAATGTGACTATTTTAGTGCTGCGAATTTTTCATATTGCGACTATCTGCATGCGAATTATCAATCTTTTAAAATAAAATATTTATTAAACGGAAACTTTTAGATACCTTAGAATTAAGTTAAACTTAAAATCGTAATATACAGGATGACTTGTTGAAAACATTTCAATTATGCATAATATATGAAATTGAATAATTTTATCATAGGCGGCGGTAATAGTGTAATATCTGCATGACAAAGTCGCGTCGTTTCATAAATTGAAGAGTTTATTAGAAAATGTTGACAAGACTGATGTTTCTTTACGCAAGGATAGTTTCAAAAGAGAATATAATATAGATTTTGAATTTGAATAAAATATTGACGCTATGTTATGAATTATTGCATTTTTAGTTGAAGAGAGCTGAGTGTGTCAACTCGAATGTCCCTTAAATGAATAGATCTTGCCTGATGTATTAGTTTAGAAATAACTAGCTTTCTAAATGATCTTTCAAATTGTGACTTAATATTTAAAGCGCTAGGTTATTGCATTTGGAGATGGCTATTATTGGTTTATGCAATAAAAGTGAAAATTAGGGTCGCAGTACTTAGATAAATTTTAAATACATTAGTTGTAATAGGACAACACTTGATAACCTTAAGGTGATACCCGAGCAACTAACAAATTATTCTATAGGTGCATGGGTTATTCTTTTAAATATTCTTAAACTCAGTATTAGTCTAATACGCAATTGATGCGCCATTGAATAGACTTGGCGTTAAATCAGTTGGGAGATACCTTACCTTATTTGCATTGTTAGCTTATCTGTCAAGTTTTATTGCCAAATGCAAGCAAATTAAAACTTCCTGTGAGCTTAAAAGTTCTTGGTACTAATATAGCAAATAAAATATTCAGTAACAAGGATTGAGTATTACGGAATAGGTAAATCGGTTAGTTAATTGAATTCATAGTACACAATCTTTGATTGGTGAATGGCAATTGTTTAAATCTGTCTTATTATAGCATGCAACATTTATTCAAACTCCAAAAGAGGAAACGCATACCTTCTAGTAATCACTTCAAAATTGCAGTAACTTATGCCTGTCGTTTTATTGAGGAAGTTCAAAGTAATGTAACTTTATTTATAATAGTGCTTAAATTTGTAAATCTGCTAGCAATGTGTAAGTTTTATATATTTGGCGCTTAAAATAATTAAAATACTTTACATATTTGAAGGAGAATTCAAGATTGAATTTAACATTATTACGGTAATTCCTGTGGTAACTCACATAATGATTAAAACTAAGTGAAACAGCACTTGGCCGTTGAAAAAACACTGATGGATATCTTCATAAACGAAGGCGCCTGACATTCCAGAATTTTCATCGATGCAGTATGCGTAGGCTAAGATGATCCAAATCCCTGATTTCCTATTAGGTTCTGCTAAATTCGTTAACAAAATTCGCCACAGCTGAGTTAGGTTTTAAACAACTGCAGAGTTCCTCTGCAGTCCCTACTTTCGCGTTCCTGCAACTAATTGTTTCAAAACCTATGATATGTAACATTTGAGAGTCAAATTCAAAGAATATTGAAGTCGCAGGGTCTATTCCTCCACAAAAAAGTAATTAAATTTGTGCTCAAAGTTTAACTATAGCCGAAGAACTATTGCTAAGAATCTTACCTCGCGTAATCCTGAAAGTAAAGCAATTAAGATTGGGGAGCAGATGTTAGTGGCAAAAATAAATGTTAACGTTACAACGAATAAATAGAACATTTAACAAAATTATCAGAAACGTTTACATCAAAAACAAATTACTAGTTACAATACGGTTTTAAGTAAATTCTAATCCATAATAATTAAATATTAATAATAACTAGCATGACAAGATAATTTAAAACTTAAAAACATATCATACTTTGATAATAAAATTACTTGGCCTTTACAGCTTTAAAGCATCAATAAAAAAATTGTGCTTGTGTCTGACTGCCAAATTAATTTAGATCTGAGCGGTTCGATACGGTCAAATCTCGCTTTAAAATGTCAGAAAACTAAACTTGAGCTTGTTTTACATTAGTCTTTTTTTGGTCCAAGTCAGGCTAGTCTATTTCCAGCAATTTTTGAAGCAAACCATTTTATATTTGCTCAAATAGAGTAACAAATGGTTGTACGTCCATCGCACAGTTGCTATTGCCAACTTCCGAGAAAACATTCAGATTTATTTGTTCTACAGGTTAGGTGAGACTAGCAAATTTAATAAAGATACTTCAGTAATTATTTCGTGCATAATGAGTTTGTTGACAAAATCAAAATTGAAAAATTAAAAATGTTACGGCGCATTAAACAAATGTAATCTCTTTACTGTAAACTGGAACCAAAACAGATTTTCAGTCAGGATTGGCTACGCCGAAGAGATAGTGTTCATGTAGGACTGTGTTCGTTTAAGGAAAATGATTTAGAAGCTTTTAAAAAACCAATATACTAATGTCAAATTAGGTTATGTTTTTTTATTGTCATTATAATGTTGCCAAAAGCTTGCCTGCAAAAATAGGTCCAGGCGTATATTTTTTAGACTAAAATTAGAGTGAAACCTGAATACAGTTAACCGTATCATACCAGGCAATTTTTTCTTCTGACTTATTTCTAGACTCGTTTTAGACCAAAAAAGGACTAATCTAAAACAAGCTTTAGCCAGTTAACGAGAAAATCGGCCTTGCGGCAAACCAAAACTTAATCCGACCGTCAAATACTATAAAGAACAATTAAATATCACTTATCTTTTCAAAAGAGGAAGCTGCAAGTTCCGCTTCAAAATACTTTTCTTTAGTAAATATGGCTTCCCAAACAGCGTCAGATTCTAAGTCTGGATCACAGGCTAGTTAATTTAATAAGACTGTTAACTCCTAGGTAAGGGACGCTGACCATAATCGTTACGGAGGGATTTAGTTCTGCCCATAACCATAAAAAGCGCTGTTATTATTAATATATGGTACATTTCTATATTTATTCGTTTTCAATATAAATGCTTGATAATATGCATTTGTTCTAGCTTATTATGTTGACGGCACGTTAATTATTTTTTTGTTAACCTAGCCTTTATTCCAAATATTCTATTCTGATAATGTCATGTAGTGTCAGTGGATGTAATAATACATCATCTGTTGTAAAATTGCACTTATATCCTAAGAATGTCCAGGTATTATAATTTTACCTATGAAACTGTACTATCCATATTATGTAACAATAAAGTTTTAGACATCTGTTATTTTCTAAGATAATTCATAACACTCGCCATAGTATTGAAGTATAAAGTAATTTGTAAATTGTTTGTTTTGATTTTCAACTGTCGCATAAATAAACTAGCAAATGCACCTATTTTGTCAATATTTAAGCAATGTGCCTATTTAAAATATTGGTATTAGAATTAAAAAATTACAAGCTGAACGTCTGAATAAAATTTTACACAATTAAGTAAATACTGGATATTTATTACAAGATATGTAAATTGATTTTATTTCATTTGAACAACATGTAATATCAAAATTATTAGGTAATCTAATTTGAAGTCACGTTTAAGTTGCCGCCCATTATATATTAGTGGTGAACTAAAACTTGGTCATAAGACCCTACTTCATCTATAGTCACAAGTTTTAGGTGGGAGTGAACAATCTGTTGAAGCATTACTTATCTATGGTCTGGATCAATTGAAGTAAGATACCTTTGAGAAAATATAAATTATTTCTATGTAAAAATAGAACGCACCTCTGAAAGTGATAGACAAATATTACTATTAAAAATTCGTCCAAAAAGATTATCAGAGAAACATACCTGAGAGATTCCTTCAAATATGGGTTGTATTGAAAAAAATTACTAATGACTCTTGCCACGTAAGCTAGCTTCGCTCTAGAATAGAAAGCAAAAGCGAGAAAAACAGGAAAGGAAACAAGGGATAACTCACGTGGTAAAAGAGAAAGTTGCTCGGTTCGAACAGCTTTATCAGAGAGAGGGTGGTGAGCCGTTGAATTAACTTAGGATGAAGAAAATAATTATCTTAATAAGATCGTAGAGATAAGGAATCAATGCATTTAAGCGCCATGCTTTTAAATATACAAACAACTTGCAGAGCAAGACCTGTAAGAGAATAAAGACATTTACGATGCATCCTGTATATGCTAAAGGCGAAACATATATAGGTAACCCGCCGTGTAAAATAATAAATTCAAATTAAATGTTAGAGAATTCACATATAGCCTAATAATAGCAGTATCAGATAATTTTCCGATCACACCAGGTAACCTATTAAATAAAGTAATTCACCTGAAAAGAAATTTAGGTAGCAAGAAATAATAAAATTTAGGTAATGTTGGAACATTAAAATAATAATCTATTGACTGTAAAACAGGCAAAGTTAAGTACTATACAAGTATGGTAATGTTTGTAAATCAACAAAGGTAAAGTATTTAAAAGTTCAGAAATGAATACAATTTGAGTTTCCTAGTTTGAAGTAAAACATTAAAGGTTAAGACATGTGGCGGCCGATAAGGACTCTTTTTCTATCTTAGTCTGGCTGTCTAGTACAATGTTACGATAAAATTAAAAACATAGGTACTGAATTAAAGTAGTATAAATTTATGTTTTACAAGTTGTTGTATAATTAAATATAAACAAATAATTGACTTTAAAGGAAGATACAGGACGAACCTGTGTACAGATTTAACCAACGGTTATAAAATAGAAAATGTTTTAATTAAGCAAAGTATTTGTAAGTAATTAAACAGACCTCAATTCTTCAATTTAGTTGCAACCAAAATGAGGATTGTAAATTCATTAACTAGGTTCCTTTGGAAACGGAAGCTAGGTCCCTAACTGTAAACAAATAACCATAGATCGTCCTCCGTTTTACAAATTTACGCAAGAAAATTTAGAATCACAATTTAGGCAAAACGCGTGTTACAAAACTACTTAAATATTTAAATACCTAACTAAAGTTATCGACAGAAATTATAGTAACCAGAAAGTAAAGCATTATACGTAATCAATGTTCAACAGCATAATAAATCATACATTAAGTAACTAATAGAAAAAAGGATTTGACGGACCGACTCTGATTTATAGATGGCTAGTGGTAAGAAGCAATGCTACCGAGAGACTAGCGTCCAGGAGCAAACGGCAACCATACGGGAGATCAAGCCCAAAGTAAGGAAAACTGGGAGTCCACGTAGGTTATAGCATAAGGAATGTTCCTTAGAAGTCAGAGGGTCCATAGGACAGTTTACACAACATCCCTCAAAGCTCATACAAAGTATAGAACGTCAAAGTCCACCAGTTGTTCGACCATCGATAAATTATTCAGACACGAAGACGGCAGCCAGAGTGCATAGTAAACAGGTGAATTAACTAAGCAGATAAAAAACCCATCTTAATAAATAATAGGTTTCTTTAAACAGCAGAACGAAACAGAATTCAAACCGCAATAAATTCGCGCCAATAATTTCGAACGTGTTTTACAGTAGAATGTGGTTTCAAACGAGCTTAGAAGTAGATTAGATAGCGCGTAGGACGAATTTCTTGAAACGCGCATCGCTAAAACCTTGAATATAAATAAAGTAAACGAAGTAACATAAAACGGTAATCAACAATTAATTAATGAATAACAATTAGAAGAAAGGAATCGATAAATGTAGTTAACTTAAGCTAAAAATTCTAGAACGACCGAATTGTAAAATTACACACCATTTAAGCATAAACCTATATAAATTAATAAAAGCGCCCGTTCATGGGCATAGCAGGCGGAAGGGCTAAAAAGTTTTACATTAAATTATAAATTGTCACAGTGCGAAAAAGGACCGTGGCACTCTATTGTTATATTTGAATTACTCCAAGTCTAATACACTTTAAGTTACATGTAAATATGAATTAATAATTCACGTAAGGAACCTCAGGTCTATAATGACAAACGCTTATTCGTAAAAATGAAAGCGATGGCTTCAATTGAACTTCAAAAAGCAAATAAGAAATCGACTTAAACAGCCCTCTATGATTCCAAATAAAAATAAACTTCAAATGAAAATTAAAACGGGTAATGTTAAAATGAAGAATTAATTAAACAAAGCACACCTGGGACAAAATAGCCATAAGCGTACGGAATAAATTTGATAACCACAAATAAATTAGAAAATTATTTGAGATTAAAGTTAATACTTCAAAATATAGAAACTAGACAGGGGCGTGCTAATAAAATTTTAGCCACTAAAAAGAAATTATAAATTACTTAAACACTTCGAAATCAAATAAAATAGAAGCCAAATACTGTTAATACACACTAAACTAAGTTTAAATTTAATCAAAAGACTTTTCCAAACCCTAACAACTAGAACTTATTCACACAGCTTAGTTTAAAAAATAAATTTAAGCATAAGTCGATCGATACCGAGGTTTAACCATAACTGACGCTAAATGTATTTTTCCTATGATTCAATGCAATCTAGTGATATAAGCGATATAGTGGAAAAATTGAGCAAAGATAGTGTTCGATTAAAAATTCACATTGGAATAAATTCCTAAGCAGTGAAATCATTTAGCGCCGAGAGTATTACGAGATTACAGTATGGAAAGAAATTACGGCCGCATAGAAATGAATATATTGCAGGTTTAATAAATTGCAGTTTTCCTTACATTTATTTAATAGAATCTCTCAAAATTCCATTATTATACAATATCATTATTTGCAGTTTTTCTTCTACGGTATAATAATCCTTTTTTACTTGAAGAAATACTAGGTACACTTGAACACTGCAAGATAATGTAACCTGAGACCATTACGCGCTACCTGTGTGATAAGATATGTCCAATACTGCCACGCAAATAATTACTCAACATCTAGTAGCTACGTTGTTTCTATTGTTTCCACCCTATATATCAATATTATAAATGTAACATTTACACAAACAAATCTTAGAAACGGAATAAAACTGCTTACTTATACGTCATTAAAATTAAAACAGCGTGACGTTTACTTTAAATCACCCCAATATTTATTATTAAATATGAACTTCATTCTTAATAATTAGAAGACCTAGAAGGATTAGTTGTAAATTAAAAATAAATTAGGATACCCAAATTTGATTCGCAAATGTAATATGCAGTAATTACCTCTGAATATACACAAGGCTTTAAAGTTTTAAATCCTGAAATCGGTAATTTTACGAGGTAGAAAATCTTAACAGTTAAAACTGAAAATTTATGGTTGAAATTAGGAATATAATAGGTCTGACAAGAATATGATATCAGATTTAGTATTTATGTTGATGAAACATTTTTTTTATTACTGAAGACACATATTTGTCAAACATAATTGTGACGTCTATTACCAAACCGTCGCACAATTTACGCAAGCCTCCGCGTTTATATATATATATATATATATATATATATATATATATATATATATATATATATATATA